>JAOTQJ010000111.1:19761499-19771689 GCA_025642045.1 Solanum sejunctum | reverse complement strand
CGTCTCAAATTTAAAATTATGTTAATGTTAATATATCCAAAAAAGTTACATAAAAGTACATAATGATAACAATCATAATATACATTATACAAATGATTAGTGGTGCTTCTAATAACAATCTCATATTTAAAATATATAACATCAAGAAAATGAAAAGAATTTTAAATACAACAACAACAATAATTTCCCCTCTCTTAATTTATGTGACAATTTTTATTTTTTGAGAGCTAAATAGTTTAAGTTTAATTGGGAATTTGCTCATAGAATCTTCAACTTTTTTTTAAATGAAACTTATATATTTGTAAACTATGTCAAAATTATCATAAGTCTCAATAGTCTACAATTCAAAATATTTAAAAGATATATGAAAAATTTAAGATAAAAAATAGACTTGTTTAAATATAGAAATCCAAAAAGAGGGACATAAATTAAGACGAGGGGAGTAGTAAATAAGTATTGCTTATAAATTAAAGAATAATTATGCTTTAAAATTTTTTAATTATGTTAATTTACACTAAATAATATTTTCGACCTATTGGTCAACCCCAACTTGGCTTCATTCAAGCCAATCAAGGGTCAAGGACTTATTTGAGTCAGGCTTATAAGTCTTTTTTTTAAATGAGCTTGAAAAGTCTTACCCCTATAACGAATTGTGTTGGGCCGATCCCATGGACTGCACCCATTTTGATAGCTTTACTTAATATGTACAGTTGTATCGTGCTTACTTTCTCATTACGAGAATATCATCAGTTCACGGGATATATAATGATTTTCATTGCGATTGCATATTAGATTTCTATTATTATTTTTGTTAATAATAGAAAGCTCTAGGTATAATGTTCTTTTCTCGAGAAGACTAACGCAACTTAATAGCACAGAGTTTATATGAATTCAGCATTTCCAACACAAAACATATATTTATGTATAAAATTTATTAAGATTACAACTAAACTTATAGTTTCAAAAATATATTAAATCGTAAAGACTAAATTTAAACCTTTAATATGTCTCGATTATTCATTTCTTGTATTAGATGCATGAAAAGAAACTCCCTCATTAGTTGAAGTGTGGAGATTGGAAGGCCAAGTGTTAATGAGGTCACCCACGCCTAGAGTTGTATGGACCATTTGGTCGGCAAATTTTGATGTGTTTTTCCACTTCAAATGAGGAATCGTGCAACATACTTCAAGTACTACTTTTATGTCTTTGTGAATCATTAGAGTATGAGGTGCCCATATTTTCTACGCTCATCCCATTCCCTCTATCTACACAAGAAAACCATGTGTAAAGTTTAATGTTTTCACAATTTCCATACCATTGCTTGGACTTAAGTTTCAACATTTAACTATTCCATGCACTTGGTGTAATCTTTGACAAATTTGAATTCCATTCTAGTACTTTCTTCGTTTCCGATGACATTATCTATCTTACATCGTAATTAAAAAATTATTTTAGATTGATCAATTTTACTATTTTGCCTTTTGTTTACATTAATTATTCTCTTTAAAAAAAGAAGAAGAAATTTTGAATTTTTAAAATTTGTTTGGACTTCCAAAGACTATATTAATTATAAGGGTAAAATGGAAAAAAAATTAATTAATTATATTCTAATTTAGTAATTAATCAAGTAATATGAGACATAATTTTAGTAAGATGCTCATTTAAAATGGGATGGAGTGAGTAGCTCTTAAAATCTACTATTAAATGATTCTTCCTTCTTGAATTATGATACACGGTCCTTTTGTCTCGTATTATTTGTTATGATTTTCGATCACACGCTCTTTCGAAATCATTAATTAGGAGGGCCAAGGGACGTTTATAACTATTTACCCTTCGATGATATTTGAACAATCATAAGAATCACCTCATCATTGAATAGGTGTTTGTAGTTCTCAAGAATAATTACTATTATCACCATTCATATTGGCTTGTCACATTGTGCTTCACGAAAATCAATGTAACTAAACTTTTGAATTATATTAATTTAGAAATATTTTAAATTAAATATAAAAAATATTATAAATTACAATCAATGAAAAATAGCATTTTAAAATATTAGATACAGTCCATTCAGTTTGACTTTCGAGAGGCAAATTATGACAAGTAAACGAAATTAATAGAGTCAACTTGCATTTTTTGTTCAGTCCAGCTCCCAACTCCATGTCTCAGCATTTTCAAACAGTTTGTGTTATATTTTTTATCAATCTTTAACAGCAATAATTAAGTGCATGTGTTCCTCAAAACTCTCCCTCTTTCATTCAATGCTCTTATTTCTTTATTCATATTTGACTTTCTAAGTGTTCATAAAAATCAATCTCTCAAGCAATCAAACTTTACTGTATTGATGGATGCAGCATCATATAAACACATGTCCATTCTTGAATACAGGATTCTTTTTTCATTCAAAAACCAGCAGAACAACATTAGTGTAACTAATATATCACCTATGGGTGCAGTTCCAGAAGGTGGCTTCCCAATAATTGGCGTCGCCATGTTAGGAATCATGGCTATAGGTTTCTTGCTTGTCAGCTACTACATCTTTGTCACAAATTGCTGCATCAACTGGCAACAATTCGACCCTTTAAGGCGTTTTTTCAATGCGCGGTCACGCCAATATGAAGAGACCTATTCACCATCAAGAGAAAGTAGAGGACTTGATGAATTGGTTATAAGAGAAATTCCAACATTTCCATACAGCAAAAACAGAGTTGGTGAAACAAGTTTTAGGAGATGTGTTGTTTGTTTGAATGAATTTAAAGAAGATGAAATGCTTAGACTTCTACCAAAATGTAGCCATGCTTTCCATTTGGATTGCATTGACATTTGGCTTCAAAATAATGCTAGTTGTCCTCTTTGTAGGACTAGCATTTCAGGCACGACTAATAAACATCCACTCGATATGATTGTCGCGCCAAACTCATCACCTCAAGATCCTCATACTCCGCTTCTTAGAAGAAGGAGTGATGAAGATTTTGTAGTGATTGAATTGAGTGGTGAACTTGGTCAAAACGCTATTAGCAGGGAACTGCTGCAGCCCCAATCAACAAGTCAAAATCAATTGTCCAGAAAGTTTGCCAAACAGCAAACGAACAAGTTTTCAATCATGGGTGATGAATGCATAGACGTAAGAGAGAAAGAGGCACAGTTTTCAGTTGAGCCTATAAGGAGATCTTTCTCCATGGATTCAGCAGCAGATCGACATGTTTACTTGTCAGTGCAACAGATGATACGCTATAATAGGCAGCTGATCAGTGAGGTGGAAAGCAGTAGCAGATCAATTCGAAAATCCATCTTTTCTTTTGGACATAGAAGATCCAAGACTTCAGTTTTACCCTTTGAATCTTAAAATGTTTGTTTGTTCATTCTTTATTGCAAAGGTTGCCTCTTGACACAAATGGTTTTAGTGATAGAATAATTTTTTACCAATTGTCTAGTCTCTTTTACCTTGAGGGAAAATGTTTTATTTGTTATTATTATTACAAGAATAGGATAGGATATAGTACAAGATAGATGAAACATAACACTATTTAGAAAAATCATTGTAAAGCCACTATGGTATGGCTAGGTAGTAAAATATTATTAAATTAAAAAACACTTTCAGTTGTTGTCATTGTATTAATAGTATTAAATATATTAAAATTTAAATTATGATACTTTTATCAATTAATAGAATTAAAATGATAATTTTATTATATTAATTATTATTTTCTTAATAGATGTGACAAACTAAAATTTGACATCTAATAGTAAATTAAGAAAGTAATAATATAATTAAAAAAATTATGCTTTATATTTATTGAAAGAAAATATATAGGCCGCGTAGCACAATCACTAGATATATGAATGGGCCAAATTTGAATAGCAAAGTACTTTTTCTAGGCACAAACTCATGTGAAGTTGTCTTGGACTTGGAGGATGTCTTAGAATGAACTTCTTCAACTAGCCACGTTACCCACTTCAATCTATTATTAAATGAATTTCACATACCTTGACAATGAAAAAATATTTACGAGGTCTGCGGTAACTATATTCTTCCATAAAAAAATTATTATATTTTTTTTTGTATTATGGTGTAGAAATAAATTGTGCATGGTTCAATGATTATATTGACTATATGTAACCTCCTCATTCTCGGGGTGACTCAGTAGTTTGAACTTAGGACTTTCATATTGGTCTCAAGTTCGAAACTCTTTGCAAGCGAAAGCAAGAAGTTTGTCTTCTGGGTCGAGCTTGTTACACCGAGCTTACCTAGTGTGAGTTACCTCTCATGAGTTGTTTGTGAGTTATTGTATAGGAATAGAGGTTTACTCTATGTCGAGGGTTTACCCCAATGCGCAAAGTTTGCCTTCTGGGTCAAGCTTGTTGCACCGGACTTACCTAGTGTGAATTATCTCTCATGTACGGTTTGTAAGTTACCTTTCATGTGTAGTTTGTCAGCTATTGTATAGGAGTGGAGCTTTAACTTATATCGAGGATTTACCCAATGCGCACTCAAAGAGTGGTGACTGTGGATTCTCCTTCCCGCTAATAAAGTAATCTTCCCACATAAAAAATTTATCTTCACTAGAATTTTTTTCTTGCGCTTACACAAGATTGATTTTTTGTTAATGAATTTAAAAGTGAACAGAAGAAGTTTCGACATCACTCCTTACCTAATCGAACTATTTTACAATTATTTAGCTAAACAAGTCAATATAAAAATCAGACTATAGGACAATCCTCTCTTTTCCAAGTGCAGGTTAATTCGTTTCTTGAATATTTTTTGAAGTTGTTGGAATCCAAAAAGATAAAATTGGACCTCAATTTAGTTAGAAAGTTGTTATTTGTGTGAATGCACTAATAAAGTACAAAAAAAATAAGTCAAACCTCAAGATTCACAATCTAAGAAAAGAGTTAAAAGTAATTCAAAACTCTCTTTCTCCAGTACAATATTTTTCTTTTATGCAAGATTCTGCGTGTTGCAAATATTTTATGTCACAAATTGCGCAGACAACAAACGAAAATGTAGCATGGTCACTTCCCTGTTTCCATGCCATGTGAGAACTTACCTGGAGGGTTTCGTCAACAGCAACATCAAAAATTCGTAAATGAAAAGGAATGAATACTCGTTGTCTGTCTCGTTTCATTCAAGCTCGTCTAATATTAGCAACACCAAAAATTTGCTATTAAAACGAATATTCAAACACATCAAACTAGGAAATGAAATGAACTGGCAGCAATGCTTTAATATCCTTAGTGAAGCCTATAAGAATAGGTTCCAGTGAAAATGATACATAGTATTATTTAATTCCTAAAAGGGAAAGAGTCGCTAAATAAACTTATGGAGAAATTCATTCATTCAGCATTTTAGTTGCATTTCTTTGCCTTTCAATGGCGGAAACAACGTCTTGTTCTCTAGAATTAGACAATGGCAAGGCCTTCATCATATTCCCATCGGACACACCAGAGGCTTTCTTCTGCAGTTGTTCAAGAAGTCGATGAGCTTCTTTAAGTTCATCTACTGCACTTGGACCATGGCCTGCCCAAGCCTGAAGTGCTTTCTCCTGGAAGCTTATAGCAAGTTGATAGCTGAAAAATCCCAAATAACAGGTCAGATATAATTTTCACTCAACTAAGAACATCATAAAACTGTACCAAACTGTTCAATTGTACTTTTAAGAACACATAATTTCAAGCCTTTTCAGGAGTCTCTTTGCTTGTGACAAATTCTTTTTTAAAATGACAGTCTGTGGAAACATTACGAAGACAATTAATTTTGTCCTCAAATTTTTAGGTTTACAGAGAATATGCTATGTCACACATCAAATTTCTATCTAGGATTCTAAGACAGATGTAATAACAAAAAGCACGGAGAAGAATGACAACTAAGAATCACATGAATTTAGCCAATTGAATTAATTATAAAACAATATTACAAAAAAAGTCAATATCAGAATCTGCCAGTCAATATGTCATCCAAAGTTGTGACTTATTTTTATGCGCGCACAGGGTGGACCCTTAAAGCCATTATGTAACTCTAGAAAATTAAAAAACAGAAGAAATTAGATGTTTAAACTTCCAGAATAGTGGTGATTGAAAAGCTGCAATCCTCGCACAAACTAATAATCTAATGTATGACAAAGCGAAGGAATTAAAAAAAGATGCTATTGTGTTATAATTAGTAACAAGCTGCAATTAAATTTAGTGCAAGGAGGACTAGTGACTCTAAATGGTATTGAGTCGAATGGTTGACTCCAATTAAACTATTAAAGTCGTGCTGCCAAAACAGAGGTGGGAATGATTGGGTGCAACCTATCAACACCATTTAGATGCAGGGTCATTAAATAGTACTCAAGAAATAATTTTGAATAAACTTCCTTCACGGATCAAAGTTCCTGGAAGAAAAGGTTTTGGACGAGTTTGTCATTTTTCTCAAGTTCATTTTCTTTTTTAAGACGTACATTCCTCTATTGACATAAAAAGGGAACTCCAAATGTAGGGGATATCGGAAAGGCTTTTACATGCATAACATCTTTCTTCAATCAAAATAACTTATATAACATAGTTTGTTTATCTAACCAATACATGGGCATCTTTTCTGAAGTATGCAAATATAAATCACTTTGCTTGATATGGATATATAGTCCTAAGATCAATCAGTAAATAATCATTTCCCAATCTCAAAACTAGTTGGGACTGGCTGCAAAATTTTGATTTCATTCGAAAATTTGGCTACATATAGTGAGAACGAGCTTTTTGGTTCAAGTAAATGAGTTAAGGAACAAATGGGGAACTAGCACACTTTGGGTGGTAGAGTTGGAGAAATATCAAAAGTATGCTTGGACCTTCCTTTGGGAGGAAAAAAGTATGCGTAACCTGATATGCAAGATGTGATTGAAAAGTTTGAAAAGGAACTTCCAATATTGAAAGAAACAATGTGTATCTATAGCAATCATGTTAGTCCTAATATTGTCTTGGATAGCATTCATACATTTATAGTCTCCATGTTCCCCCTATGACTGCATATGTTCAGAAACATTGAACAGAATAAGGAGCAGTTTCCTACAGAAGGAAATTCCAATCTACTCTGTGAAAATGTCTATTGTAACAGAAACCACAACAGAGGGGGACTTAGAAGTCTTGAAAAAACTAGAGTCTACAGAACAGATGCATGTTGTTCACACAGTTATGAAGATTTGGTTAAAAAGCAGCCCTCCGAAGAAAGTTAGTCGGCGCAAAATATGAGAAGCACAGCCCTTGGTGTACCAGGGAAATAACCCTCACATATCGCTTTGCTCTATGGAAGAGCACAAGGAACTTATGGCCTGAATTCAAACACTGGTAAAAACTGAAGGTTGCTAATGAAAAAGATTGTGGAATGAAGCATGGTTAGAATAACTCAAGGAAGCATTTTGTGACCATATTGCATTGCCATGAAGCAAAAAAATCTACTGAAGCTGATGATTAAATTACAGGGGTATTATAATCCCGAATGAATTATCAGGATCTGGAAATAAAAGAGTGGCCCACATACTCTTTAGCTGGAAAATGTGCCCACTCTCTAGAAAATGCCCCAAGCCTAGGCTCCACACTAGATTCACTTGCATGGAAAGCAGGTAGAGGTAGCTCATTATTGGTTAAGTTTTGCCTACAATCTGCTGTTTCAAGCAGACGACAAAGCAACGAGCCCTGAAAGGTTGTGGAAGAAGAAGACACTCCTAAGAGTAATGTGCTCCACATGGATAGATGCACAATACGTGTTACACCCAGAAAAAGCCATGGAGGGGATACATATCCTGATGTAGACGTTACCTGTATAATAGCGCAGAAGAAGACTCGGAACCCCTATTTCTTCACTGTCCCTATGCCCATCTATCCACCAAGATTTAAACAAATGGTAAAAAATCACCTAATCTTTTTGACCTCTGTTCAGATTTGAACCCTTATCTCCATTGATTTGTACTCCAATTTCTTCGACCACTAAGTTACACCCTTGGTTGCAAAGGTACAAATATAAAGTTGTCTACAGGTAGATAAACTTTATTAGTTTGTTAGATCTACTATGGTTCATATGTGTGAATCAAACTTGGACAACAAATAGTTGCAACTATAGCTTCTCAATATTCAATTGCGTCAAGTCACTTGCCAAGATGGATAAGTACACGCTTGGGTGTTGTTTCTATCTACTATCCTCCTTATACATATCCCCATCTAATAAAATAGGAACTCATACAAACCATGAATGATTCATACAGATAATTGATGAAATCTATTGGTCGTAAGCTGTCTCAACATGACCGAACTGAGGAGATGTTCTGTCACTGTCACAGCATAGAGCAGACGAAGAAAAGAAAGACTCCAAAAGTTGGTATCGATTCCAACGTGGCAGAATATGAGGCAATGCATACACCCAGTCCATAGTACATCTAAGTAACTGGAACACTAGTTTTTGACAAAATGAGTGAGAGTACAAGGAAACATATAGAGCATGTAGAAGCCTGGCATATGAAATAACATGTCAGATAAACAACGTATGCTGAAGGCTACTACAAGGAGTACCTATTCCCTTGACATATTAATAAGATTTATATGAAGAAAAAATGGAAAAAAAAATTAACCATACAAGTTACAAACCAACAAATTCAAGAGGCAAGACGAAATAAGAACGGCAGAAAGGTAATCTCAAGAATCAACTTAAAAAGTTAAACTTCATGTTTCAATAAATGTTGTATGGACATATTTAAATGCACATGATACAGGGGTGTGAAAGTATTGGAAATGAATACCTACAGTTTGTGCTAATTTTTATTATATTTGCCATGACCAGTGTTTTGGACTGCGAAGGTGATAAAAGGCGACCAGGGTCTACCTTGCCACAAGGCAATGCGAGCGGCGAGACACTCGCCTTTTTGAAATACAGCATCATTACAACAACAACAACAACATACCCAGTAAAATCCCATAAGTAGGGTCTGAGGAGGGTAGAGTGTACGCAGATCTTACCGCTACCATAGAAGTAGAGAGGTTGTTTCCCGTGAACCCTCATCTCAAAACCCGTAAGCAGAAAAAAACTAGATATGACACAAGGGGTGACAATATGTAAATAAGATAAAACTAACACATAAGACGCCAGATACTGCAAACACATGAAAAAAACACCTAACTCCACCACTAGCCTGCTACTCTAATTCGCGACCTCCACTTCTTTCTATCTAAGGTCATGTCCTTAGTAAGATCGGTCTACCTCTACCCCTTCGAGTGTCTCCCAAAGCCAACCTCTCCCACCTCCTAACAGGAGCATCAGTACTCTTTCTCTTCACATGTCCAAACCATCGTAGTCTCGCTTCCCTCATTTTTTCGGCCACCGGAGCCACCTCTAGCTTCTCCCGAATGGTCTCATTCCTAACCTTGTCACTCCTGATGTGACCACTCATCCACCTCAGCGTCCTCATCTCTGCGACATGTATCTTCTGAACATGTGTCTTTTTAATCGGCCAACACTCCACTCAATACAACAACGATGGTCTAACAACCACTCTGTAAAGCTTACCTTTGAGTTTAGGTGGTATCTTCTTGTCACACAATACTCCAGAGGCAAGCCTCCACTTAGTCCACGCTGCCCCAATACGATATGTGACATCATCTTCGATATCGCCACTACTCTGGATGATGGACCCCAGATACTTAAAGTTTTCCCTCTTGGAGATAGGTTGAGTGGCAAGCCTCACATCAAAGTTTGCTTCATCCCTCTTAACACTGAATTTGCATTCCAAGTATTCAGTTTTGGTCCTGCTCAATTTGAATCCTTTGGACTCCAAAACGTGTCTCTAGGCCTCTAACCTATTATTAACTTTAGTCCGGGTCTCATCAATCAGTACTATGTCATCTGCAAATAGCATACACCATGGTATCTCCTCCTAGATAGATCGCGTCAGCTCATCCATCATCAAGGCAAACAAGAAAGGGCTCAACACAGATCCTTGATGGAGTCCCATCTCAATAGGAAAATACTCTGAGTCTCCTCTTATCGTTCTTACCCAAGTTTTGGCTCCATCGTACATGTCCTTGATCACCCTGATATATGCCATTGAGATACCTTTCACTTCTAGACACCTCCATAAGACATTCCTTCATACTTTGTCATATGCCTTCTCGAGATCAATGAACACCATATGAAGGTCCTTCTTTCTTTCCTTATATTTCTCCACTAA
>JAOTQJ010000111.1:19718782-19739337 GCA_025642045.1 Solanum sejunctum | reverse complement strand
AAATTTATTGTTATAATTTTATTATTAAAATAAATAAAAAAATAATAAAAATAATATAATAAAATTAAATAGATACTTTAATAAAGATACGTTATTTAAGCTATTCAAAGGTAAAATTTATAAATTATAAAATAAGAAAGAGGAGAGGAAAATGAAAGGCAATGTCTATTATAGGTCGCTGTACACTTTTGCTAGTATTATATACATTGCTTTTTTCAACTTAAAACAAGCAGCAGTTTATTCAAAATCTTGGAATAGTGATGGAGGTGAATGATGTTGCAATTCACAACTCCACTCCAAAACGGCGTTTCTACTCTTCCCAGAAAGCTTACTGTTGATAAACTACCCAAACAGTCTTCCTTTCTACAGTTAAAGTTTCAGATTTTGAGCTCTTAATCTCATTTTTATAGTATCAATTTGCTAGCTTTATTGTTCTTTGGTCTTTATAGGGTTATCAAGATTTGATTTTATTCCCAAGTGGATACTGTCTGTTCAAGATTGTTATTGTTTGGTATGGAAACTTGCATGGATAGTACAATCCTGTTTCTGGGTATTGCTTTTTTTGGATTCTTGGTTTTATTCTGTGTTGCTGATTACTGAATAGTGTTGGTTGTTTGGTTCAATTAAGATTTTGACTTTTTACCTGGTGTGGGGTTTTGGTTTTTGAGGTCTGGGAAGAGGGAGAATGGGAAAAGATGATGGTATGCTGCTTCTTTCAACAGTAGGACCGCCAATTAAGCGGCGAGCAGGGTTGAGAAGGAAGCAGGCTGGCAGAGGATCATACAGAGGAAGTTAGGTATTGGGAAAAGGGAAGAAAATTGGGGATTGTTAGAGTTATTTCAGGTTTAGGACTGGATTTATTTTGTGACTTTTGTGGGGGTGGGGGTGGGGGGGATCTGTGTGTTAAAACCTTTTAGTGACAGGGAAAGAATATGGCAACCCAACTGCAACAAGCACTGAGGAGCCTTTGTTGCAACACTCCTTGGAAGTATGCTGTGTTCTGGAAGCTCACACATCGAGCTCGAATGTGAGTTCTTTTGCCTCCTTCATCAAGTTTTTAGCTTCCTGTTACTGATATTGTTTCTGTGAAGAGTAAACATATGAAGGCAACCTATTTAGGAAATTCTGGTATCCCTCTTTTACAGATATAGCACCATCTGATTAGGCCTTCCTGTGACCTATATGAATGGAACTTTGATTGTGAAGCTTATTAGAAGCTTGTTTCTATAATATGCTTGCTGAGACTTGATTTTATCAAGTATGAGGTCTATTTGAGATGAATAGATTTCTTAGTTGTGGTTGGTAATCCGCCATAACTTGGCCTTTAATACCTCTGACTATAAAAGAACAATATTCCTCTCTTATCAGTTGCCCATCATGTCGATTTCATTGTAGGATGTTGACTTGGGAGGATGCTTACTATGATAATGATGGGTTTCCAGAGAAAAAATCTCCTGGTAGTACAGCAGGCAACCTTCGTGATGGACATTATTCCAACAATCGTCTTGGAGTAGCTGTGGCAAAGATGTCCTATCATGTTTATTCTCTTGGAGAAGGGTATGATACCTAGATGACCAACAAGATGTTTGTGATTTATCTCACGCTGTCAATTCTAATGGTTTTAAAGCTTCAGCAAAATAAATATTTCCTTGAAGAATTTGCATTTGATAAGCTATATGTTTCTGCATCAGTGATTTATTTCAGCATGCAAGCTTTAGTACAAAGCTTGAGAGTGTAGTCAGTTAGTCACACAGTAATTCTTTATAAAACAATATGTTCCAGTCAGATTGAATCTACAATTATAATTTCTTTCTGAAATGAACAAATAAGGCTTATGGATTATGGCAATTGAATCTCTTAACTATTTCCTTGGACAGTATTGTTGGGCAGGTTGCAATTACTGGAAAACATCTATGGCTTTCATCAGATAAAGGTGCAGCTATCACCAGCTTGGCGCCTGAGGTGAGCCATTTTTTTCTAGTATATGCAATTAGCACGCTTCTGAGGAATTTAGGTATTAAGATGCAACAGTATACTTCCTTTTATGCAACTGGAATGTTACAGATAGATAAACTTCCGTTTCTAACAAAAAGTATATTGACTTGGGAGCGATCTATTATACTGGAATTTTCAATATGAACTATTTTGTGACAATTAGATCCAAAACTGTGTAATGGACGTACTTTTTGAACCTTTCAGATGGTGGTGAGTAAACCTATGTCCTGTTAGACTCCTTAGTGATATTAACTTGTTAGGTACAGTATTTTAGAGAAGTTAAATTACCTAGCCTAAAATTGAAAAAGTGATAGTAAAGTTGAGGGTAGATTGTATCTTGTGTACATGGTTATTTATTATGAGTTTTCCATTTTCAGCACTGTGATGGGTGGCAAGCTCAATTTTCTGCTGGGATTAAGGTAAAGCTAACTATCCTAATCCTTCAGTTGTAATACTTTCCATGGTCATATCTCCATGCATGTGCATCGTGTATATGGAGAGATTGTCGGGATGTTTAGCATTTAGCATCACTTATGTTTCCTAATAGAGCATCAATGAATAACATCTATTTTTTATTAGAATCTCTTTCATTCTATTTTGGATTAGAATCTTTCATTTATGATATTTTAGTGTTTGATGTATTCTTGACCTCTGGTACATATCTCTTACACCATATTCTTCTAGTTACAACAGCTTCTGATCTTTCCCTTGTTTTCTGTTTTTTGACATGGCAATTTTTGGAAAAAGTTGATAGTTTTTTATATGCTACAATATTGCCATGTCAGAAACATTTTTTATTTGAGACTGCATCACTCATTGTCCTGCAATGGTTAGAAGTGCACAAAATCTTGACGTCGGATTGATATACTTGGCTTGTAAAGAAACTAAGCAACTAAAAAATGTGTGAATAGTTTACACTTATCATTTCAAAGAATATGTGTCAGTATTTCCGGGGCATTTTGACATTTCTAATGATGATTGAAAACCGCCAAGAATGACAAAGCTTACTTCCTGCACAAGCAGTGTTGTCAAAAGCACACTTAAAGTGCGCTTAAGCCCTAAAGCGAGGCTCAAAATGCGTTGAGCACTTAGCCTCGCTTAATGTGTGCTTCAGTGTCGTCATCAAGGCTCTAAAACATTCTTTTCCTTGTGAATGAGCATTTCCTGCAGAGGAGATGCAGAGGAGACTCTAAACCATTGATATTTCACTTTATCATAAAAATAATCCATTTTTTTGTCCATATATTTATTATTCATGCTTATAATTATAAGTCTTGGACTAAACATATACATATATTTGTATGTTATCTCCATTCGTGCCTTTTCTCATAAAAAGCCCCAACGAATCTTAGATTTTTTCCACTTTTCGCTTTTGATAACACTGCACTAGTACAACCTATTTCAACTCCATTTCCAACTAACTAGAACCGTTTTTAATTCACTTTTCTTCTAAATCTCTCTGCCAAATCATATTAGGTCAACAGAGTGAGATGGAGGGGATGAAATGGTTGTGCATTACTATTATGTGTAGATGATCTATTACATTTAAACTTAAGCTACATAGAGGGAGCTCCTGACATTCTGGCATTGGCAGAGTGATGTCATTAAAGTGGAACTGTGATTTTTGTATTAAAACTGTCAAATTCAATGGAAAAAATGCCGCCTTAATTTTTATCCTAGTTTAATCAGTAAACCGTGTTTTTGTATGTTCTAAGGAAGGTCATTGATTTTCTTCCACAAAATTCTTGTGAAATACATGTGTCCTCTAACCTGCACTTGTGAAGTTTTTGAAGATAGTTTAACTTCTTAATCTTAACTTTTAACTTTGTTCATGCCCTATCGTATGAATATTTTATCATGAACTTTACTGGCTACACAATTTGGAGGCTCAAAGAAACATTTTTTCTTGAATGCAGACCATTGTTGTTGCTGCTGTTGCTCCACATGGAGTTGTACAACTTGGATCCTTGGATAGTGTAAGATGATCAGCCTCATTGTTTAAGATATATAAATGGTTAAAGTGCATGACAAATAGAATTTTATCTCAATCAACCTTCAGTTTTTTCGTTACCATGTTTATGACAATTTTGTGACTGATCTCCTCTTGACTTCTATTTGTTTAATTACATGTGTCACTATATTGTGGACTGCCTCCAATGCGTCATTTAGTTCCATTTAACATTCATCACGTTGTGAAATGAATTTCCAACTGGTTTAATCATTTCTAGCATACTTAACATTTGCTACCATTGATCTCTACAGTAGCTATCAGTAACTAGATATGCCTTGTCTACAAATCTTATTTTCTTTCGATTTTTTTTGTCAAAGAAGATTCCTGAAGATTTGAGGGTGATCAAGCATATTAGAGATGTCTTTTCTGAGCTCCAGGAGTTGATGGCAAGTTGCTTGCGGAGTTCAATGCAGAACAGCATGGAAAATTCTTGCTTGGTAAATTGACTATTGCTCACTGAATTACTGTTATCATGGATCATCTATTCCTTTATCTGATGCTATTACGTTTGCCAGTCAGAGATATCGACAAGAACCTCAGGTTCAGAGGTTTTTCAAGACTGCATAAATAATCTAGGTAGACGTGTTTGTGAAGATGGGAGAAATATGTGGTCTCCTCTATATACATCTGTTGAAAAATATGATGATCATTCTTGTATCTTTTCACGTCGTGGAGGTTACCCAAATAAAATACTTGAAGTTGTTAATAACCAAGGACTTCATGAGACTGCAGTTCATGGATGTGATGACTCTGAGAATCTGCTTCCGCCAAGCTGTGAAAGTTCCATTGTAAAACACCAAGAGGAAGGGCAGATGTGGGAAGAAACTGATCCAAAGTTTGAAGGCAAAACTAGCAACTTGAGAGTCTCGGGGAAGGGCTTGCTAGGTAAAAGTGAGCTAACTTTTAGAAATGCTGCAAGTATTGGAAGTGTTTCATATGATGCTGGACAAGTCACTGAACGCCCTCAGCCAAATAGGAACAATCTTGCTTCTGAAGCTTACAATGATCGAGACGGAATGTTGGGTTTGTCAGATCTTCCCAATACATATGCAGATAAATGCGCCAAGACAAATTTAGGTTTTGAGACCGAGTGTAATGACACAGTGCACACTCCTTTCAGGTTCTGTGCTGGCTATGAACTATACGAAGCATTAGGTCCAGTTTTCCAGAAAAGGGATTCTTCCAAGGGCTGGGAGGCAGGGAAAGGGGAAGAAATGGCTGTTGAGATTCTTGAGGGAATTGGCACCAGCAGTCTGTTAACGAGCAACTCTGGCAATGAGAATCTTCTAGAAGCAGTAATAGCTAATGTTAACCGCCATGACAATGATTGTAGCAGTGTCAAGTCATTCTGTAAATCAGTTGATTCCCTCTTGACTACTGAAATAACTGCCAGTGATATCGGCACAATCAGTTCTACAGGCTATTCATTTGATCGGGAGACATTGAACAGCTTCAACTCATCAGGTACATGTAGTATGCGGTCTTCTAGGGGTTTTTCATCAACCAGTTGTAGCAGAGGCAGCGGACATGTTGAGAGGCCACTTGAACCCGTTAAAATGCATAAAAAGAGAGCTAGACCTGGTGAAAGTTGCCGACCTAGACCCAGGGATAGACAGTTGATCCAAGATCGCATCAAGGAGCTCCGTGAGCTGGTTCCAAATGGTTCGAAGGTAACCTAGTAGGCTATATTTCCTTATTCTGAAGTTATTTAATTTTTTATTCAATTGTGCTGAAACTATTGGATAATATCACAGTGCAGTATAGACTCACTTCTAGAACGAACAATCAAACACATGCTCTTCATGCAAAGTGTTACCAAGCATGCTGACAAGCTAAGTAAGTGCTCTGCATCAAAGGTGAGCTTCTCTTGCATAGTTAGTGATTTTTTTTTTCAATTGCATGGTTTAAGTTGTTAATGCCTGGTGAAAAAGGCTGGTAACTGCAACTGATATGCCCAAACTTCCCTGAAAACTGATTGTTTATCCTTTGTAATTGACATACTTCTATCTATTTTCTTCTGTTTTATATATCCTATTTGGAAGTCGGGGAAGGCCTGGGATAAACAATGCAGTTAATTGCTGATGGAAATCTTTCTCTGTTCTTTGGTTTGTGGCAATTTCTCCAAGTTTGCTTACCTGGTTTGAAGCGAATCATGATTCAAGGAAAATCAGTTTATTCTGACATTTTATACATGGGGATGGAGAAGGGTGAAGCAAATACTGTTGAAAGAATACAGTCCTTTTCAAAATGCGAGTCCTTTGACTTTTGCAAGTCTGCCTTCTAGTTTCTCTTAGTTTTATTTTCCATTTGACCTCACTAACGGCTTAGTTTTATTTTCTATTTGACCTCACTCACGGCATCATTGCTTAGACATAATTTGCAGAGACTTAGACATAATTTGCAGAGAAAAACTATGCTCAATGTGATGATCTCTGAAGTGCATCCCTGTGAAAGACTCAAATTATTGGTTGAGAAGTGCTTTAATGTGTTTCTTAGTTTAAGCTTCTGTTGCATGGTTCTATTGTGGCTATAATCGGCTGAGAAAATAGCTAGTTTGATTAGTTCTAGTTATCAAATTCTTCCCACTAATTTACTTTGTGTTAAACATGTTACAGCTTGTTGACAAAGAGTCGGGTATCTGTGGATCTTCCTCCCATGAGGTTGGTTCAAGCTGGGCAGTGGAAGTTGGAAATAACCAAAAAGTTTGTCCAATGAGGGTCGAAAACATAGGCATGAATGGTCAAATGCTTGTAGAAGTAAGGAAGGATAATTTTGATTGTGAATTCTGGTGCCTTTTAATTTTAGTTAGACTATTTGGAGAAACAATAAGAGATGAAACATCCTTATGTGATTCCAATGCAGATCTTCGTAGACGGAAGCCATTTCCTTGACATAGCAGAAGCCATCCGGAGCTTGGGTCTTACAATTTTGAAAGGTCTGGCAGAGGCTTATGGTGAGAGGACGCGTATGTGTTTTGTGGTTGAGGTACAACCCTGACTATTGATATGATGTTTTCTCAAACTTAAGTAGAAATCGCAAGTCCAGTTGTAGTGAATCTTGGTGCTCAGCAAGATATTGTACCAACTAATGGTCTATCCACTATCTACTTCTTGTGTGATTCCTCATCCTCTTTTTAATAGGAGTCGTATCAATATATAAAGACTGATGGTTACAGTAGGTACTGGACTGTGTGATTACTAGTCCTTTAAGCATATCAAAGAAAAATGCAAAGAAATTGCCATGTAATTTCACATTTTTATGTCATAAAAATTCTTAATGAATATAATAACCTTTCATTTGAAATCTAAAATTCTACCACACAACGTTAGAAAATTGATAATGTTCTATCACGCATCTTCATATTGAATGGTTATAGGGGGTTTATAAATAATCCTGGTGCAGTTCTTTTTGCCATTTGTTTTCATCAAGGCATCTTTTGCCTTATTTGTCAATTGTTGTGTGTACAATTTAACCATTTTAAATAAAGACAACCTGAAAAGAATAGCATAACTTTTTAATTACTCCCATATATTCTTTTCTTATCTAACATTAGTTCAGTTACTCATTCATCCTGTTTGTCCTACAGAATTCACAATCAATCATTTGCAGTTTTGGGAATTCATATTGGAAAAGGCCAAAAAATCGTATCTGTGTTTCTTTTTCAAGATCTCTTATATGGAAAAATAGTCCTACCATAGTCCATAGAAGTATACTAATTGAGATGAATTTTCTTTTATTTCGTTTTCCAGCTCTATGTTTCCTAAATATTTCCTGCTTCTTTTGACATTAACGTTTACATCATTGCTTTTAAGAGAATGCTAAATATTTCCTAAATAATCTTTCAATAAACATGCATAGTAAATAAGACAATTATGGAACAAAAGAAAGTAGTTCCAAATTAAAAGACGAATAGGACTTGAGCGATAAAGTTGTTCAGTATATGATGGAAGCAACCAAAAGAAAGGTACTATGGGAGGAATGAAAATTGAAAAAAAAGAGATCACTGAATTTCTATTAAATATTTAAAACGCAAATTTGTTGGCATTCTTACAAGTAGCTGTAGATTATAAGCTGTTAATCGTCTACTATTGCTCTGTTGATTAAGGTTATTAAGTTGGGTTCAATTGGAAATGAAACTTGATTAGCTTCAGATTTTGATTATTTATACTCATCATAAATAACAATGTTATGGTAGAGGATGCACGACTCTTGATTCAATCTATGTTATGAATTTTTCTTTAGGGGCAGAATGATAGAACCTTGCATCGGATGGATGTATTATGGTCTCTTATGCAGCTGCTGCAAGCAAAGATCAACACGTAGAGCTGGAAAGTCAGAATAGACGTTTAACTAGTCAGACCAAGGTGTCTTGGAATCTTCGGAGTCACAATACCGATGTTTCAAAGGTTTTTCTGGTCAACATCCGATTTCCCTCTAAATGAGTTGCTCATTTCATTTATTTCTGCAGTGTGTGAAGATGATTAAATTCTTTGTTTCTTGTTTGTTTTATCCCCAAGTGTATCTGTATTTTATGTATAATATGCTCTCGTGCGAGAAGCATTATGCTGTTGACGAGATGAGGCTTTCTCGTAGATATCTTACACATCAACCAGTAGATTAGAGGTTTGAGACACAATGAGGGTAAGTGGTGAATCACTATTGATCCCTTTAGATGACGGAGAGCAAAAAAACAAGAAGTGTTGGCTCTTCATCATGTAACCTTTTCCAGAGTGTGATTGTTTTCCAGTATTTTAGCTTGTACATCATTGGTTGACCTTCAAAATAAGTGACTTATTAGTTACTTCAACATTGTGCTTCATTGGGCAGAAGAATTTCTTTGTTTAGTTTTTCTTTTCATTTGTTTTGGGCTAGTAGAATGCAAATGTGTGTCTCTTTCATTTGGTAAATAAAAGTTTGTGTAGGTGTTTGGCCATAGGATTATCTCGAATTTGGAGTTTTGATTTGAAATCGCGTGTTTGTTTATGAAATGGGAACCACTTCATTGTCCATACTCGTAAGTTTGTATTTTGCTATGTTACTAAACAAACAATACAGTCTAACATGAGGCTCAAGTAGACAACCTTAATAGAAGTGTGCACAAAATGCATTTAAATCATTGAGGCAATTTATATACCTATGGTTCTTGTTCAATAATGGGATTATTCTTTTCTAGATTATGGTTTTGGTAGATTAATTTTCTTTGAAGTGTTGAACTTTGAATTGATGTACGGTTAGTTTTGAACCTTAATTAATTACAATGTTAAGTTTGAACTTTGTATGGCGCCTTGTAATTGAACCTTGAAACTTGGATTAAATTGAATAATTATATGTTTTTAGTTGTCCTCGGATTGTCATTAAGGGGATTTAAAATCTGAAAAAATAGACACACAAACTAGTCATAGGGGATTCAACACCTATTATATACACATAAAAAATTATTTTAATCATATATAAATGATATGGTTTTTTGTCGAAGGAGGTTCCATGGAATTATGAAAAAAGAAAGATATATCTATCAATGAAACCAAGAAACATTAATGTGCAAATGCATTCACTTTGTTGCATAATATTCATGTTAGCATGTCTTGATTGCAACATGTAATCTTTGGTCAGAGATGCGTATGACCAGTCCACATACCTTCTTTTATGTATTTTTGATTGATGAGTTGAAACATATTTCATTTCATCTTAACAAAAATTTCAATTTGTGCATCGTGTTTATTAATGATTTTTTTGTACAAAAAACATTGGAGTGATTATACTTAAATATATTCTTCCTCTCAAAGGAAATAAATAATTCATGAATACAATTATATCAAGATGCAGAATGGACTTCCATGTATACAAACTTGGGCTCATAACCAAGATGCTGAGGCCCAACCCATTATATTCTAATACTTGTACAAAAAAGATAGGAAAGAATATTAACAAGATCTTGCACCTGTCTGGAATAAAATCTATCTTTTTGTTGACAACATATTATACAAAAACACTTGTTGTTAGTGCTATAAATAATGCATATCCATTCGTGTGGATGATATATTATTAAAAAAACTACAAGTACAATGAACAAGACAAGACAAGACAGTTTGGGCCATAAAAAAGGAATAATCCAAAAATTTTCCCATTTAAATGCACTTTTGCCGGCCCATTAAACAATCCTGTTCACCCTTTTCTATTCATGTTTCCATGTCAAATAAAGTTGATATACATTTCCTTAAACTAATATAATTTCGCTTCTTTATATCGCATTTTCTTATTCTATCACAAGCAAATAAAGACGAATCTAGCAAGAAGAATAAAGAAAAAGTTTATTCTTTGGGTCGTTGTGGTATAGAGTTAATTCATTTTTGGTAAAAATATGTAAGTTTGAATTTAAGGACAAGAATAATATGCTTTTTGCGATAGAGCGGTATTTTTCATGACTATGCATATATTTATTGTTACGATGTAATTTGTGAGTGATTCGATAAGATAATTAGGATTATTTGTATCATGAAACATTGTCGTGAGACATAAATTGTTTAGTTTGGATTTTTATGATAAAAAAGAAGATAGGAATCGTAGATCAGAAAATCCCTTTTTTGTTAAAAAAAAGAGAATTGACCGTAGAGACCACCCGGTCACTGTTTGACTAAGTTTCTAATAGTTCAAAATCCCTGACTAAAATTGTTGCATTACCTAAAAGCTCCTAGCAAGAAAAGCAAAATCGACCTTAATCGAACTTGTTTTATTTTTTTGGTTTGTATTTTTGAAATCACGATGGTCTGACATGATTTGTAATTAACTTAACACAACAACTACATTGAATGTCCTAGTTTGCATGTGAAGGATTTTCTCTTCCTCTTCTTTTTATAGTATGAAAATTTAATTCTGTTTCATTAACGATACAAGATGAAAAAGTATTTACTTTTCTAAATTGTTGTGGGACAGTCCCACCGTTCTTCAAAATTGAAACATTTACTTTTCTAATTATTCAGTCTTACCTAAATATCGATTTAATAATAATAATAATAATACAGTTCAAGTAGTAAAGCAAAAAACAGTTCAACAATATTATTCTAATTACTAGTAATTGTTGATTAATGTCATATACACCTGTAACTCTATGAAAATATAGCATCTCCAGTTTTCTTATACTAGACTAGTCTATTTCATGAACATTTAAAAAAAGAGAATAAATAAATAGATAATAAAAATAAAATAAATAAATAAAAAGACCACCTTAATGTTGAAATGACCATTGCTGACTATCCTCTTGGTTTATATAAGCTTAAATTACGCAAGTCATTAATTTTTATTTTCTTTAAAAAGTCCTTATATTAAGGATTTGGACTTTGAATAATTGCCTGCTGTTCAAACTACAAGTTAACGTAAAACATACTAATATATATTTTAGTGAATTTGACATGATATATAGTTTATAATGAGTTGTTTTATTTTGAAAATGAAGTTCCCTAATTTTGTCTTTTAATCATTAGGCACTCTCTATTTTTTCCTAATTTTTCCTTGTCGGTGTGACCCATTGAAATTTCAAAACTAATTGGTCTTCTCTACTCTTTCAAGATTATTCACGAGCTGTACTTTTACCTAATTTATTTAATATTATTGCCAAATAAATTATAAACTTCATTCGTTTTGATAAATCCTTTCTTTTGTTAAAGGATATGTCATGTTATATTGTTGATTTTATCTTTTATACCCTATATAAACAATTAATCCACCTAGTATAAAAGTCTATAACAATACATAAATATGTATCAATCATGTATAAAGGTGTATAATATATTATAAAAGTGTATTAACATTGTTGAATTTGAAGCTTAATCAAGCTGATAGTGGAATAAACTCCACGAAAGGAGCTTGAAGTTCCAACTGAGCTGATTCAGAGCAATGAGAGAAAATGAAGATGAATGACATTGAAGAAAATGAAAGTCACTTCTCATTCCACTGACTTGACATTATTTTTATAAAATATAGAATGAAAAATAGTCTCTAACTAATTAGTAAAGCCAACTAAAAAAATTAGTTACTAATTTGACGTTTATCTAACTAACTTGACATTGATCAACTAACTAATTAACTAACTCACTAATTACATCAACAAAGATATTATAATCTCAACACCCCTCTCAAGTTGGTGGGGAGATAGTCACCGACAACTTGCCCAAGATATCACAGTGGCTAGGTCCACTTAGAGCTTTAGTAAGGATATCAGCCAACTAGTCCTCAGTGGGAACATGATGTAATAAAATGAGGCCTTCTTGCAGTTTGGTTTGAACTAAGTGGCAGTCAACTTCTATATGTTTGGTCCGCTCATAAAACATTGAGTTCTTTGCAATATGGATTGTAGCCTGACTATCACAGAAAATTGATATCGACAAGTTGCAAGGAACAGTTAGTTCTTTCAACAATCTTGCCAGCCAAACTAATTCTCCAACAGTTTTTCTCATTGCCCTGTATTCTGCCTCTACTGAAGATAATGACACTGTTGTTTGCTTTTTTGATTTCCAACCGATAGGACTATATCCCAAGATACTATATATCCATTTACTGACTTCTTGGAATCATAACATGTTGCGCAGTCTGAGTCACAATAAGCAGTAAGTATGCAGTCTGAGTTCTTGGACATGAATACTTCTTGTGATGGATCAACTTCCAAGTACCTTAAAACGTGAAATGTTGCCCTAAGATGTGGTTCCCTTGGTGCCTATAAAAACTGACTAAGATGTTGTATAATGTATGTAATATCCACTCTAGAGTTTGTAAGAAAATTTAGCTTTCCTAACAATTTTCTGTAATAACTTGGATCAGAAAGTAATAGTCCTTCAGTTGAACTCAACTTCACAGAAGGATCAAGTGGTGATGTTGTTGTACTATAGTTTAAACAGTCAAACTCCTTGATCAAGTATATAGTGAACTTCTTCTGGATATCAAGACTCCATCATCTTTGTATAGGATTTCCAGCCCCAAGAAGTATTGGAGTCTTCCTAGATCCTTAATTCTAAATTGAGCATCCAAGTGTGCTTTCAGGGATTCAATTTCTTCCAGATCAGTCCCTATTAAGATGATGTCATCCACATATATTAGCACAAAGACTGTGGACAGGCCTAACTTCCTGTAAAAGAGAGAATAGTCACTAGTAGAGTGTGAGTATCCTCTTGAGCAAAGTGTGATAGCTAATTTCTCATACCATTGTCTGCTTACTTGCTTCAATCCATATAAGAACCATCTCAACTTACATACAATTCTTTTGTCATCAACTGATAGCCTTTGAGGAATAATAATGTAGACTTCTTCATGAAGATCACCATGAAGGAAGGCATTATTAATATCTATTTGATATAAGCTCCATCCTTTCTTAACAGCTAAACCAATTAATGTTCTCACAGTAGTCATTTTACCACAGGTGAGAAGGTTTTATTGTAGTTAATTCCAGCTTATTGTATGTATCCCTTCACAACTAGTCTGGCTTTGAGTCTTTCCACTGTTTCATCAACTTTATATTTGATCTTATACACCCACTTGCAGCCTATTGATTTCTTTCCTACAGGCAAAGGTACCAAATCCTCAGTTTTGTTTGTATGTGGAGCTTGAAACTGCAATGTCATGGCTGCTTTCCATGCAGGATCCAAGGATGCCTCCTCACATGAGGAAGGTTCAATGTCATGAGAAATATGCTTCATTAACTGTTGACTTTTAAGACTAAAATAGGTCAGGAAAACACTATGGTTGATATTGGAGTGTGAAATGATATCTGGAGTTTAATAGGTTGTAGATATGGTAAGGTGTAGGTGTATTCATTCAAATATTTTGGGATGGTATGTAACCGAGTTGTTCTTTTAGGTAATGGTTCATTCTGGTGTTGTATGGGGGTCAATGTAACAATATTATTGACATTTGAGGTTCTAACAGATCTGTGATGATAGGATTAATGGTGTTATTATTATCCATCATATGATCATCAATAGTATTGCTTGAAGAGTCCAACAATTCAGAATTAAGTCTTAACTTTTTCAAGACAGAAGCAAAACTAGAATCAGGAAAAATCATAGCAAAAGAAAAGATAAACTCACAAAAATGTCACATCCCTAGAAGTGTGTATCCTTTTGATTTCCAAGTCAAGGACTTTATAATCGTTGGTATTGTAGCGATATCCAACAAATATGTGAGGTGTGAATCTTGGTTCAAACTTATCTTTGTGGGCTTTTAATGTGTTTGGTAAGCATAAGCATCCAAAGGATCTGAGATGGGAGTATGTAGGTTGTTTGTTGCATAATATCTCATAGGGTGTTTTGTTTTTCAGTGTTATGGAGGAAAGTTTATTAATGAAATAGGTTTCAGTCGGAATACATTCACCCCAGTATCTTTTGGGAATTCTTGAATGATATAGTAAGGCTCTGGCAATCTCAAGCAAGTGTTTGTGTTTTATTTCTACTACATTATTTTGTTGTGGTGTATAGGGACAAGTCCTTTGGTGAACAATTTTCCTACTTTGAAAAAAATCAGAGGTTTCTTTATTGGTAAACTCTAAACCATTATCTATCCTGGTAGACTTGACTGTGGTATTGAATTAATTTTTAATAAGGCATATCAAGGCCTTAATGGTCTACAATGTATTGCTCTTACAACTAAGTATTGGGTCCATGTTGATGTGTTGAAATTATCAACTATTATGAGGAAATATTTCTGATTTTCATGAGTTGGTATGTGATATGGCCCCCTCACAGGTCAATGTGGACAAATCAAATGATTTAGTCAATTGTATTATTGCTTTGGAAGGAAAAGGAGGTTTTGCTTGCCTTATCATAGGGCAGACAGTGCAAGTGAAAGGCTATTTGGGAGAAAAAGAAAAGGAAATTTTGAATATGTCCTTCATTTTACCAAAGGATACATGACCTAGTCTTGTATGCCATAAATGATTCCCACTACTTTAAGTATGCATATGAGATATTAGACTCAAGAGAACATAGACTATAGACAAGTTTTTGTAAACTGCAACAAACTTGTTTATTATCTGTAGAAATAGATCTTACACATGGAATGGAAAGTGAATAAGAAGTCTGCTTATTTAGAAAATGTAAAGTAGAAACAGGTAAAATTGAATGTACAGATGAAGTAGGACCATGTGCAGTAGATAATGTGTGACAAGATGGTGAGCAATTATGGCACCTTGGACAAATGAAGTACATGTCATTCCTTGCTCTACCAATCTCCAGAGGGCTCTTCAATGAAGGGCCCTGCATAAGATATGAGTTACTATTGAAACTGGCAATTCCCAATTGTAGAGCTAAACAATGGATAGAAATTAGGTTGAATTTGAAACTAGACACAAATAATACTTTGTATAAAATCAATGTTGAATTCAAATGAACATCACCAATCTCTGTCACTTTGACTTTATATGCATTTAGTAAGGTAACTAAAAAAGGGTTCTAATTTTAATGAGCAAGATTCTATTGAAAGTCATATGATTTGTGGCTTATGAGTTTATTATCCATGTAACAGCAGTCATTTTAAAACACTTATATCATAAATCACCAATCTCAGTAATAGAGGAATGACAAGTTAAGATACCTAAAGGTTTACAACTCCATGTCTATTGATGAGGTTCTCTACAAATTCACTATGGCTGTTAGCTGTGCTCTCTCCTTGAATCTGAATACTTTCCAGCAGGCTCAATAGTCGGTTGTATTATTCCTTTTTCATGTTGTGACTCAAATTCTTATCATGTTCTTGCAGAGTGTTGCCCTTATAGTTTTCAATTAGTGCAACATTGCTATTTCCAAACATATTTGCAGTTGAACCAGAGTTTCTTCCCTTGGTGAATTTAAACCCTTGAGGAAATTTATGTAGTCTGTAACACTTATCTTCTGTGTGGCCTATTTTCTTACAATAGTCACAAAAAAATAGTGCTTTGTTGTGATTTAGAGGATAGGTTTGAAATGTGTTGCTTGAATTTCCTGAGTGATTGGATGATGAGTTACTAGGAAAATTTCCCTTATACACGCCCTTACCCTCCTTCCCCCTATGTGGAGCATAGTTAGTTTTGAAGCTATTGTTGCTCCTGAGGCCAATATTGGTTACAACATTGCATTCAATGAAGTGGAATCCAGATGAACACGACCATGAGGTCTGACTTCTCGTTACCTTTCCTTTTGGATTAGGATTGAAAATGCTTGAGCCATAGTAGAAAGAGGATTCATCATTAATATACTCCCTCTAACAACGGTGTAAACTTCATTTAAACCCATCAAAAACTAGATAAGTCATTTGTCCTATTCTGCCTTGTACAATGTGTTCTTTCCACCACATGTACAGGCGCAAGTGCATTGCTTACTGGTATCTAGAATGTTCAGCTCTTCCCACAATCGTTTGATGTTATTGTAGTATCCAGTTAGGTACTAATTTCTTGTTAAAGTTGGTACAACTTTGCACCATTGGCTTGATCGTATATATCCTTCAACTCTTCCCAGGGCTCCTTCGCATTACTCACATACTGCAAGCCATTACTTAATTCCTTTGATAGAGAATTCAAAATCTAAGAGGTCACCATATTATCACATCTCTCCCACTGTGTGAGATTTGGCGAATTCACAGTTGATTTTGGAGTTTTGCCATTGATAAATTCAGTTTTATTTTTCACAAAAAGTGCTCGAAGAATATCTCATCTCCAAGATCGGTATCCTATTCTATCGAAGATGATCGGAGTTATCTTAGATCCTGTATTCTCTGAGGGATGCATGTACGAAACATTGCTACGATCTATCAACTAAGAGGTCAATTGTGATGAATTGGTTGTCATCGTCACAATTGTTAATCAGCGTGTGAATTTAACAGCCGAGAAGAAGTAATCTGATATTAATTTGGAGAGGACAGCTTGAAGATGACTCAGAGAAAAAAATGAGAGATAGTGAAAGAAAAAGAAGAAATCGATGGAAAATTGCAATTTCGAAATGAGATTTTGTGTATGAAGGATTCAGAACTACAAATTGAGAGAGAAGAAGATCCTAAGCTCTGATACCATGTTGAATTTGAAGCTTAATCAAGCTGATGGTGGGATAAACTCCATGAAAGGAGCTTGAAGCTCCAATTGAGCTGATTCGGAACTGTGAGAGAAAGTGAAGATGAATGAAATTGGAGAAAATAAAAGTTACTTCTCATTCCACTGACTTGACATTATTTATACAAGATATAGAATGAAAAATAGTCTCTAACTAATTAGTAAAGCTAACTAACAGAATTAGTTACTAATTTGACATTTATCGAACTAACTTGACATTGATCTACTAACTAATTAACTAACTCACTAATTACATCAGTAAAGGTTTTATAATCTCAACAAACATCGTTAGCTATACCGGCAAACTTCTTATACAATTTTTAGTTGCAATTTCTATTCAAAATCAGTCCAAAACTATTTCCAACAAGTCTAGAAAATACTTACTCCAAATTTCTCATGAAAGTCATATTCGAAATTCAAACTCACCTGATTTTTAAGCTTACTCAATAATGATAAATTATTTGATCATCCAAATCTTGAAAATCAATATTCTAACCATGGTTTGAGTACCAAATTAACAAATTAAACACAACAACAACAAATTAAGTTTGTTATCAATAAAATTTATAATTTTCATATTCAATTTTTGATGAAATGACTCTAAAATTTCAACAATGGATAGACAATATATACACTTTTCGTATACAAAGTGGGGTATAGTAGTTAAAGAATAAAGAAATTAGTTAAATACGATCAATAATGTACACCTGACATAGTGCATAAAAATCTCTAATTTCAATTAGTGAATTATTTCGTCTACAGTATAATATTAATAAAGTACGAAAAAAAAGTGAATAAATTAATTATGGAAAATGAAAGAACAACTAGCATCTGATTAAATACTAGATTGAGATCTAGAAGAAAACTTAATTAATGTGGGGCTCAATAATATCATTTTTTTTTTCTTGGTCAAAAATATACTAGATTGAGATGTATAAGAAAATTTAAAAATAGGAAAATTTAATTCTTGTAGAATTTATGTACACGTGCGATGGTCCCACGTGCAAGTTCTGTGTCTGCTTGACCAGACCTGGAATAGACATAAGTCTGCATCATTCTCCAACACTTACATTATTTTTCATTGGACCAAAATAAATTTGCCTAAAATATTATTTATTCTTAAAAAAGAATTAAACTATAGTATTAAGAAATTCCAAAACTTGTATCTACGTAACCTTAAAGAAACACGTTGGGCCAAGTCACTCTCAATATTTTTGTTACAATTTTAGTGACATTTGTCGGCTTTCCAAATAATGCATTACAATTTGTAAAATGGAGCCCATTATAGCGTTACGATATGGACATTGCTGACTAAATTTAATCTTGAAAAAATTAGTTTATGGAATAAGAATTGTTCAAAAGAAAATAGTTGATATCTATTTATGTGAGTAGGTGATATCGCATCTGTATATATATTCAGTATTGCTTTGTTTTGTACTAGTCATATTATTATAATTCTTATTTTTAATATTTTCACGTTGTTAGTTATAATTGGTTCATTACGTTGTTATATTTACATATTGTTGGGTTACGTTCAAAAATGTCCTATAAGAGGTGATCTTGATATTTTGTCACTCATAATTATAGGTCATAAAATTAAGCCCAATTTGTTGAAGATTAACCCGCACAATTATTAGTTTAACTTATCTCAATCCAACCCATTTAAAATTAAATTGATATACGACCCGATTAACTCAAAAAATTTTATTAAAATATTTTCAAAATATTTTTTTGACAAAAGACATAAACAAATCCACTATCCGTTTTAATTTGATATATTTTATATAGACATAATAAAGGAAAACACAATTTAATTAAGTACTAAAATATTAAAAAACATATAAAATAAGTAAAACTTAATAAAAATTGGATAGGGTTGAATCTTGACTCACTCTATAACTCGTTACTCAACTCCTTTGATCCAATTCATTTTGGCTCAAGTAAATATGAATTGTGTTGAGTCTTAACCTGTTTGATGTCTTGACATATTATATCCTGAGGGTATTTGTGTAAGATTTTTCCTACGGAGGACAAGAAATCAAGACCAATACATTTGATGTATATTTTGTGTAATTTTCTAATCTCATAAAGTTTATTTATATTTTATTTTTTCATATCTCACTTATAAAATTTTACTCAATATAGTATCACTATTATTATTGGTTAAAAATTAAACATTCAACGCGCCAAAGGCCGGCCGAAGCGTAAATTTTTGCTGAAGCAGCTGACTAAGGCCCCATTTTTTTTCAGGACCTAAAATATTCTATTACGAATAATATAAGTACAAAAAGGACATATTTAGTGTTTAAAGGACAATATTTTTTCATAACCTTTCTAGTTTCACGTGGTATATGTTCTTTTGATTTTTTTTTTAAGAATAATATCTTTATATTTTAAAATAATTTAATTTATTTTTTAATTTAATAAAATAATTTAAAATCATATAAATATCTAAAATTTATTTTAACTATCAAATTCAAATATTTCACTTTTATGTTATTTTAAAAAATTCTGAATATGAAAAATATTTCTTTACACACAATTAATTTCAAAAGTATTATATCGTCTTCAACATTATCAATATTATTTTCTCGAATGGTATCCACTAGTTTGTCTAAGTTCTAAACCTCTAAACATATATAATTTTCATCAGAATAATCCGACATGCTATAGGATTATTTAATAAAAATACATTACCATGAATCAAGCATACATGTATTTTATATATAATGAATCTACTTTTTATATTAACCCAATAAATATGGTATATATAAATTAATAAAATAGAATGATTTTAATGTAATCCAAATCAACCTTCATTAAGTTTTAAAAAATACTCTTCAAATCAATAAATATTAATATATTTATTAAATAACACTTTATAAAATAACAATACTTTATGATCTTGAGAATATCAATTTAAAGATATTCTACTGTGTATAAACATGGTTATTTTTTTTTACCCAAAAACACTATGTAAAATTTTATTGGGACCTTACCTATATATATTATATTTAATAAATATTTATTATTTATAGCAATATAATTTTAATATATATATTATTCAATTTTTTTGGCTTCTCAAGATATTTCTCAGCCCGACAGGTCAAGAACTAATCATCTGCAGGTCTGAGTTCCATTTAAGGATTTATCACTGGTCATTGTGTATTATTCACTTTTAATATATAATGCAGATTTTTTTTAATCAAAATATAAACTTAATATATTTTAATATACTCATAATACATCTTTATCGCATAAAAAATTATTTTTATACGTGACATAATTCATTTATATTATCTGCATAATTCATTTTTAAATATATCATGTAGTTTTTTTTAATCAAAATAATTATAATACATTTTGATGCATTTATAGTACATATATAGTTCACTTTTATACATAATATAGTTGTTATAAATGATAAATATTTCAAATATGAAATATCTAGGTAATAAATAAAAAATATATTTAAAAATAATAAAT
>JAOTQJ010000111.1:19706764-19718682 GCA_025642045.1 Solanum sejunctum | reverse complement strand
AAAAAATATATTTAAAAATAATAAATATTTTATAAAAAGAATTTAAAAAAATAATTATTTTAGGCCATCATGATGAATTTATTGAACGGTGCTCATGCTAATTAGAGTGTGGTTACTATAATATGAAAATTTAATTTTAATATCAAATAAACCAAGAATATATTGGGAAGATTTAACTCTGATATTATCAAAAAGTGAATTTCGAATTTAACTTAACCATAAAATTTTAGTTAACCATAAATCATAAACTGAAGGTTGTACAAAATTATTTTAAAAAATCAATAATCTCAAGTCGCTCAACAACTTAATAGCTTGAAGTTTGATAAAATACTATTCAATCAAAGTCATTCTTAGTATATAGATCGTGTTGACAACTTGTAAATATTTTGTGATTAATTGATATAACTATTTTTACATGTATAGTTAATTATTTAATTTTGAAATTCTAGAGATTTCTGAAAATAAAAAAAAAATTCTAATATTTAGACCTGCAGTTCATATAATCATCTTTCATATTAATGAAGACGAATAGATTTATTTTTAATTTTTGTAATATCTAATTAAAAAATATTCAAATAAAAAACTTTTATCAATTACTATTTTTATCATTGAAGTCGGAGACTCTAGGACATCTATCATCATTTTAGTCATTGCCTCATTGGAGTTGGAGCCTCTATGACATCTAGTTTTTTAATTTTTCACAATGTTATATAGTGTTAAACAATATATTTGATGAAAATTAAAGTGATAAATTTTTTTTAAAAAATTAAGTATACTATTAATCCGGAATGATAATAGTATATGTTAAATAATATATTTTTAAAAAAAATATTGTATTACATTATAAAAAAAATGAATATTAGAGATTTAATTAATTGCGTAATACAATTTATAATATGTTGATTACAATATCATAGAATAAAAAGTAGAAATGTAATATAATAGTAGTTCTCCAAATTTGAAGGTGGTTCTTGTAGTTGGAGTGTAGGTGGTTGGAGTGCGCACTTTCTATTTTACTCTTTAAATATAGAGAATAGAGAGTAAAATAAAAATGAATTGAAAAGGGTTTTAGATTGTGGAGTTTTTTAATCACTATATTTGGATCTGTCATTTTTTCCAATTATTTTTCAATTATAAATTGCATTATTTGTCTAAGTGATTTAAAGACAATTTTAATTTGGTTATTGGTAGGGTATTTACAAAACTTCTTGGCATAATCATGTGTAAGATTTAGTTTTGTGAGGTTTATACTCTATGCATTTGATTGTACGTTCTAAACATGTCTAACACTCAATGTCTAAGACTAATTTACAAGGCAAGGTATGACATATTTACTATTTTCTTCGTTTTATTTTATATGTCACATTTACCCTTTTGTCCTTATTTAATTTAATTTCTTTTGTAGTCGTATTTTCAATTAATGATCCTAAATGTATATTAATTGTTAGTTCTTTTAGTTAGTCAAAACCATTAATTATCAAGGGCAGAATAGGTAGAACAATATAATTTATGTATTGATATTGTGAAATGATATATATTAAGGAACATATATTTATAATAAGAACGACATGTAAAATGAAACGGAGGGAGTATATGAGAATATATATTCTGATGGTGAATATCACTTAACATTTTATAAAATTACATAATCAAATTTTAATTTTCATTATCATTAATTTTGACATTTTTATTCCATGTATCAAAATCACATGTTTTATTATTTTTCTATTTAAAAGTAATTTTTTATTGATAAAAGATAATGCTTTAATGACATTATAAAATAATTTATTTATATTGAATTTCACTTATTTGACAAAAAATAAACAAAGATGTACGCGCTCTTTTATTTATATATATATAAAAAAGAATTACTCCCTCTGTCTATCTTTACTTGTCCCTTATACTATTTTGGAATGTTCAATAATACTAGTCCACTTTATGAAATCAAAAGATAATTTTACATTTACTTCCTAATTTGTCCATATCATTAGTTACAGACATTTCTCCATTACTTTTTTCGAAACATAATATTTATTATATTCAAAAGGTACTTCGATAAAATTATTTCATCATTTACTACTTTTTAATCCCTATGTTAAGTCAACATAGACTAAATAAAGTTAGACGAGAAAGATTCTTTTGTGATCCCTTTAAAAACTTAATGATGAAGGGAAAAACAAATTTATACAATTAATGTCATGATACATTTTACGTGTAACAGTTGCCAATTTTCATGATGATGAGCTCCAATCCAATATATATTATACACACTCTTCCATTGTTAAAAATGGCAAAAACATTGCTCCAACTAATAATACTACCTCTGTCCATTTTTATTTGACCCCTATTGACTTAGTATATGAATTAAAAAATATTAAATAATGAGATAATTTACTAAAGTATCATTTGAATATAATAAATACTATGTCTATAAAAATGTAATGAGAAAATAACTATATTTAATGATAAGAGTAAATTATAAATTAACTATAAATTATTTCTTGATTTCATAAAGTGAACAAATATTATTGTACAACTCAAAATATTATAGGAGTCAAATAAAGATGGACAAAGCGAGTAAATAAGGAGATGGATTTAAGATGAGTTCTATATGTTGAATTAAATTCATAACTTTTTGTTGGAATATACTATACCTACCAAATTTACTCTGCAATTCTTCAGCCACGCGTATAAAATTATTGATTAATTATCCAAAAGAAACTGTGAATTTCTTATTGGAAACCTTTGGGATCATAACATATTAATTTGTTTCCAATGTACTAATGTCATATTAACCTAAATTCATAGTACTCCTAGTAATATACTAGACATATGATTGAAAGAGAGCATTTTAAAATATGTCCAAATATAACTTTGCAAATGTCCAAAAATTCCAAATTATGTAGAGCCCCACTTTGTTTTTTTCTTCCTTGTTTTCATGGAAGACGAAGAGTTCAATGTTTTCAACAATAATTTCTCAATTCAAACAACCATGTTCTATAATTTAATATCTGCCAACTAGAAGCAATTAGCAAAGGACAAGCGGAATGAATTTTCATGAAAATGAGAAAAAAAGGTATAAACCAATTATGATTAAAATATAGGTTATCAAAATTAAAGGTCAATTTTTCTAATAGTTTTTTCTCATTTCATATGTGTATATTGGCAAATTAATGATGATGCATGTGTGGCAATGACACATACAATTCATACATGTGGCATTGTCGCGACCTATATACTTACACATACGATACATGTGACATTGCCATATGCATACATACATGTGGCATTATCAGGGGGCAGAGCGACCCTTGGCTACTTGACATCTTTTCATCAAAAAACTATATTGTATATAAAATTAAAATTTAATTTAATAAATATTTATATATGTATTGACATTTCTTGACACAGGTTAAATGTTAAGGGGTTACAAAAAGTTGGTTGAAGTCTCGTTTGTTCTATCCTTGATATCAATATATATATTTTTATTTTATTAAGAATCTTGGCACCACCATTGGGCATTACCATCACATATACACACACCTAAAATACGTATCTCTCTCCCACAAGTTACGACAAACATATATATTTTGTGGTCATTGATTATGTTCCAAATAGCACCCAATCAATTCTTTCCCATCAACAAAGCCACTGACACTAATGATTTTCACTTGTTGATTGGATTATATAGTATAGTTAATGAATATATTAAAAGACAACTTAGTGTGGGAAAGAGAATAGATAGTGTAATTAATGAAAATGTAAAGACATGTTAGCGTGTAAAAGAGAATAATAATTAAACAAAAGGAATTGGAAGCATCTTTAGATATGAGGAATCTCCAGGGAGTTTCATAAAGTTTGAACAACACCTGGAGCTGATTAGAGTGGAAATTAAAAAAGAGATTAAGGATCATGGAAGCACTCAACTATGATAGACCAAATGAATTTATATTTGATTCCTATGTCTTCCTGTCCTCGATAACATACAGATTCTATGAGTTAGTCATTGTACGGAATTTGAACATGCAAACATCTTAAATTTATAAATATTTTCTAATTATTATATATAATAATGTAACAAGATTATGGGTGTGTTTGGTAAGAAGGAAAATGCTTTCCACATGAAATGTTTTGCAAAAAAAATATTCTTATAGAAAATAAGTAATTTGTTCTTAGTTATTTTTGAGTGTTTGATTAGTATTATGAACACAACTCACTCCCGATCCAACACAAGAAAAGACCTCGACTCAAAATTTAACTCTTGTAGCCTAACCCTAACTTGGAACCCCAACTCGACTAAGGCCTACTTGAGATCCAACCCTGATCCTATCCAAAACTAGACCCCTCAATCTTACCCAACCCAACAACTGACCTTGACCTCATCCTAATTTGACAATTGAACAACAACTCCGACCTAGGACTTTGACCTAGCCTTAACTAAATAGGACCCAACTTCGATTGCCAATTGGAGACCTAAACCCAAGCTAGAACCCGACCCTGACCTCCACTTGGGATTCAACTTTGATTCAAGACACGACTTTAAATTAGAGTTAAGTTTATACGAGGCCAGTTAGGAGGTCGATTCAGAGATGTTTGGCCAAAGTTTTGGTCCTTTATCGAGGTCATGTCCTAATAAAGTTAGGATAGAGGCCAAGTCAAACAGTAGGTTCAAGGTCGAGGTAGGATCTTGAGTTAAGGTGAGGTCTTGAGTTGAGGTTAATATCATGATCAGGATCAGATTCCTCATTAAGGTCAGGTTGGCTCCCATGTTAGGGTAGGGTATTGAGTCAAAGTTGGCCTCAGGTCCTAGATTGGGCATTGGGATCGACTTGGATTGAGGTTCAGTTGGAATTCTAGTTTGAGATTAAAGTCAAGTCTTAAGCTGGGGTTCAATCCTATCTTGAGCTCGTGATCATGTTCCTAGTTGGATCCAAGGTTGAGGTAGGATCATCTCCTGGCTTAATATCGGGCTTAGGTTGAGTCTTTTCTCGGGCTCAAGTCAGGCCTAAGGCTCAAGTCCTAATAGAGGCCAAAAAGGGTAGAACCTATGAGCTTGTAGGTCTAGGAGTCAGAGGTAGTGGGGCCTATGGCTTTTGGGTGAATCTAAATGAAATTTTTATTTTTTTGATTAAATTAATTATTTTTATTCAATTGCAAGAAAAATAAGTTAATATAATTTTTAAAAAATAATATTTGAACTAATCAAAGATAAAAATATTTTTCTTTATACCAAATCCACCCTATAAGATAAGTGACACAATCAATCACTCACTCACATGGAAACCAATAATTAAAAGATTCATCTGTATAGTACATTACAATTCACTAAAAGATAATGAATGGGATCATACTCTGTTCCTAGTAACTAAATGATTGAATTCGTTTTTTATTTTCTCGGGGAGTTTGATGAATCTGGCACTCAATATATTCTTCCCCTCGTGCGTCCTTCTCCATATATACTTTTCCATTTTTTTTATTTGTTTCCTTTCTTCTCTCCCATGGATTGCTCATCTTAAAAATTTTTTATGTAACATGATATGACTGAGCATGAAATTATTAAGAAAAGGTTAAAATTTATGATTTAAAATAAACTTAATTATTTAAATCATTCAATTAAAGGTAAATAAAAATTTTAGAATTAAATTATTATTAAATATACAAAAAAGGGTCAAAATCGCTTGAACTATGCAAAATTAATACAAAAATGTCATCTGTTAGTACTAAATAATTTAATCTAAAAATGCTCACTCCATTAATAGTTTTATATATTTATCTTTTAAAGAATCGTGTTCTTGTTTCTTTTAGTTTAAAATCACTATAACTAATCAATAAGTAGGAAATTATCTTTTCTTCTTTTTAGTCTCATTTATCAATTAATATAAACTAATTATATATACCTTTTTAACTGATAATATAGGTTATATATATAAGATCATATTATCTCATCATTAATTCATTTCAATAATGATGAAAAATACTCTAATAATATAAAAAAATATTTGTATTTCTTAATTTTATTTTATTTTTAATTGAAGAGGGATAAACATTTGCTAAGAATAAAATTATTAACAAAAAAAGAATGTGTTTGAAAAAAAATAATCTATTTACTTGAAGGAGCACATTTAGGACCCACTAAGTAATAAAAGAAGAACTTTTAGAACATTACAGATGATAAAGACATTTTTAGATTAAATTATTAATTGAAAAGATTTTTATTCAATTTTGTATGATTCATTTTCATTAGATACATAGAAGTATCATTTGTTTTTGAACTAATCAAAAAGGAAAAAAAATGACACAAATTAAGATAGATGGACAGCACTATAAAACACAAATAAACTCCTCCTATTCAAATTTATTTGACCCAATGAACTTTTCTAATTATCAAACTATTAACTAATAAGGTGTTTTATGATCCAATGGCACTTCCATTGAAATGATCTATTCATGCCAAAAGGACAATGTACGTGTATTTATATTTATACTCCCCTAATAAATGTGTAATATGTGATTGTTGGATGAACCCTGCATTATTGCTTAAAAAGAATGAATTAATTTTTTATTATCTTTCCATTGGCTAACATGTCTTTTTGTCTGCAAATATCACTCTTCCCCTTCATGCTCAATTCGACAAGTGGCCAACAAGTACACAAAGGAGACAAACAAATTAAAGTAAGCCGTTGATAATGCCAGCCAGAAAGGCCACGCCATGCACGAATGACATTCACTCCACTTTGGTTAACTCGTTTATAAAAAAATTTGTAGAATCATATCACTTAAAAGATAATAATAAGTATTTTCTACTGATACGATCGATCACATGAAAAGATCATAAAGTAAATAATTTTTTACATTATTGATACTAATTCGTGAGAAATTAGAGATGGCTTCGGTGGGCGATATAAAGAGGATAGCGACGCTGTGTTGATTCGGACATGTACAGAAAAGGAGTATTGATGCTCCTATTCGGAGCTGCGAGAGGTTGGTTGTAGGAGCTACTTGGAGGGATAGAGGTAGTTCGAAGAAGTATTGGGGGGACGTGATCAGACAGGACATGGCGGAACTCGACCTCATTGAGGACATGACCTTAGATAGAAAGAAGTGGATATCGCGAATCATAGTAGCAGGCTAAGTTCCTCTTCTTCTTTATCTCCTTCTTCGTCCTCTTCTTCTTCTTCTTATTATTATTGTTATTAATAGTATTATTTTCATTATTATTTTCCTTTTTCTTTTCATAATCTGGCGCATATGTGTTACTTTTTTTTTTCATATTTACTTTCTGTTATGTGACACTCTTTATTAGTCGCACTTGTTGTTCCCTTCCCTTCCCTTATATTTTATTTTGTCATATCTAGTTCTTTCTGCTTATGGGTTTTGAGCTGAGGTTTTTTGGTAAACAATCTCTCTACTTCTATGAGGTAGCGGTAAGGACTGCGTATAATCTATCCTTTCTAGATCCCACTTGTGGAATTTCACTGAATATGTTATTATTGTTGTTATTGATACTAATACATAACGCATCCAAATTCCACCAAAACGCATCCAACCATAATAGATTAGCCTACTCATCAATGCTATATATAAAATTAAGTTTGCTTTTTAACATGATGTCAAGTCGATCGCTTTAGGTGAGACTTGCACTTTTTTGGTTCTTGAACTAGTGTAGTGTTGTACTTTGTGGGGAAAAAAATTAGTGCTATTTTTGAAATTAAACTATAGCATGTCGTTGAACAAATATTATATTGAAAAACTAATGTTTGGCATGATCTATTGTTTCTATCACTTGTGGATGTTAAGGCGATTGGTAGTGGAATGACGAAGTCCAGGACAAAGCGAAAACTAAGAAGATTGTTTATACGAAATGGTTGGAGTATAGGGATGAGGATGAAAAGTGAAGGCTTAAGGATATTTGTAGGACGACAAAGACAGAAGTGAAGATGGCAGTGATGAGTGCTAAGACAGCAACATTTGAGTGCCTTTATGTGGAGTTAAGTGATAAAGGCGAGAACAAAAGACTGTATAGGCTAACTAAAGAGAGAAAAAGAAAAGCTCGCGACTTGAACCAAGTGAAGTGCATCAATGAGGAGGGTGAGGTGTTAGTGGATGAGACTTCCATTAAGTTAAATTAGCAAGTTTACTTTCATAAATTCTTAAGCGAAAAAAGAGATAGAGATATTGAGGTAGGTGAGTTGGCAAACTTCGAAAGTCATTGAGATTTTGATTATCGCATGCGGTTCAGAGTTGAAAGGTTAGACGTGGTATTAGTAGAATGAAAAAAGAGAGGGTGATCAAACCCGATGAGATTTCGATAAAATTTTGGAAGAACATGGTCAAGGATGACATAGAGTAGTTAACTAGACTTTTCAATGCTATTATGAAGAATGCCAAGATGCTCGATGAATGTACAAGGAGTATAATGGTTCCATTGTACAAGAACAAGGGTGATATTCAAAACTGTAACAATTACAGGGGTATCACGATGTTAAGCCACAATATGAAGGTCTGGAAGAGAGTATTGGAGATGAGGGTGAGACAAGACGCGTCTATTTAAGAGAATCATTTTGGATTTATGTCAAGGCGGTCGATTGTTGAAGTAATTCATCTTATTCGGAGATTAGTGGAGAAATATAGGAAAAGAAATAGGGACCTTCACATGGTATTCATTGATCTCGAGAAGGCTTATGACAAAGTTCTGAGGAATTTTCTATGGAGGTTTCTAGAGGTGAAAGGTATTCCAATAGTGTATAATATAGTGATAAAAGATATGTACGACAGAGCCAAAACTCGGGTAAAGACTATGGGAGGAGACTCAGAGTATTTTCCTATTGAGATGAGACTTCATCAAGGATCTGTGTTGAGTTATTTTTTTGTTTGCCTTATTGATGGATGAGCTAACACAATTTATTCAAGAGGAGGTTTCATGGTGTATGTTATTTGCAGATAACATAGTACTGATTGTTAAAACTCGAACAAAAGTTAATGATAGATTGAAAGTTTGAAGACACTCTTTGAAATCCAAAGGGTTTAAACTGAGCAAGACCAAAATAAAATACTAGGAGTATAAATTCAATGTTACGAGGGATGAAGCAGACATTGATATTAGGCTTTTCGCTCAACTTATTTCCAAAAGAAATTTTTTTAAATATCTAGGGTCCATCATCCAAGGTAGTAGCGATATCGACGATGATGTCACATACCGTATTGGGGCAGCATGGACGAAATAGAGGCTTGCTTTGGAGTATTATGTGATAAGAAGATACTACCTAAATTCAAAGGTAATTTTAGAGAGTTGGCCAATCAAAATACTCGCAGGTTCGGAAGATGAAGATAACAGAGATGAAAATATTGAGATAGATGTGTGGACATACCATGGGTGATAAGATTAGGAATGAGACCATTTGAGAGAAGCTAGAGGTGTCCCTTGTGGATGACAAGATAAAGGAAGTGAGACTGCGATGGTTTGGACATGTTCAGAAAAGAAATATCGATACTCCTGTGAGGAGGTGCGAGAGGTTGGATTTAGGAGTTACATAAAGAAGTAAAGGTAGACCGAAGAAGTATTGAGGGGAGGTGATCAGACAGCAGACCTCTTGAAGGAGTGTGATGCTATGAACTATAGGCCAACCACATCACCACGACAATGAAAAGTTGAAAGCCAGAGAGGATAATCTTTGTCAAATCCTGCTTATTACAAGAGATTGGTTGGCAAACTCAATTTCCTTACTAACACAAGGATGGATAGAGCATATAGTGTCCAACGACTTAGTCAGTTCATGCAATCTCCCAGGAAACCTCATTTGAAGGTAGTTTACCATGTCCTTAGGTATTTGAAGCAAGATCCTACTCTTAGAATCTTCATTTCTAGCAAGCTTGAGATTATTGTTAGTGTCTAGTGTGATTCAGATTGGATTTTTTGTGCTGATTCAAGAAAGTCAATAAGTGGATATCTGGTTCTTATGGGAGACAGTCCTATTAGCTGGAAGTCCAATAAGCAAGCCACAGTGTCATTGTCATTTGTTGAGGCAGAGTACAGGGCAATAAGACAAGTGGTGGGAGAGTTGACATGGCTTGAAAGATTACTTGATGGGTGAATAATAAATTGCCCTCTATCTATCCAAGTTTTTGTGATAGTCAAACAGCAATTCATATAGCCAAGAATTTAGTTTTCCATGAACGTGCAAAGCACATAGAGGTAGATTGCTATTTTGTTTGAGACAAGTTTCAATAAGGGCTAATATCACTCCATTATGTGTCCACAAACTCACAACTAGCAAACATTTTTACTAAGGCCTTGATTGGAGTGAAGCATATTGCTATCCTAGACAAGTTGTCTGTGATTAACTCACCTACAGCTTGAGGGGGGGGGGGGGGGGGGGGGGGGGGGGTGATGAGATTATGTGTTGCTAATGATTACTATCAGAAATTAGTTAAAGTTACTTAGCTAACTAAATAGTAGTTAGTTAGTCAGAAAGTTGTTAGAATTTAGTTGAGAAGTTGTTATGAAATCTCATGATGAGATAAGTGTGACTATGTGTGTATACATACATCACTTGTGATGAATCATTAGTCAGTGAATCCAATTCAATTTTTCCACACTTAAAGGATCCAGGTTACTCTTAAGTCCGAGGTCCATTAATGGAGTTAAATCATTATGTATGGATAGTTTTCTCAGATTTAAATCACTCTTAAGCTCTTTGGAAACAATGGAATCTCCCAATTTGATCAAAATTTGCCTTCTGAATCTAGCAAAATTGTCAGAATTCAAATTCAAGCTCATTAATTAAAAATGTTGGCTTTGGTCAAATTACTTCCCAAATTTAAAAATCTTCTTCAAAATACATCTGATCGCCTCAAAAATCAATTCATCCATCCCCGCAAGTCGTAAATGAGATATCGAAGCAACGAAAAAGGTCAAAAGAAAGAAAACCGACAGAAAATACAAAACGTCATCACAAAATATTTGAACAATATAAGATAAAAGTGGCATTGGTACTAAGTACATATAATTAAAGTGCATAATTGTGTTATCCAAAATCAAATGAAATTTGTTTCTCTAGATTATGACGAACTATACCTGAATATATCAAGGATCTGTATACATTGTGTGCTCAATTATTTAATCCTGTTATGACGGTAATAAAGGTAATCATTTATTTTCTCAATTCCACATATGTTAATTTATATCTTATGGTAACAATTTAAGTTTGCCTTTCGCCCTTTGATTAATAAAACAATCAGGGGTCGTTTGGTACAAATTAAATAATATCTGGATTAGTAATGCAAGAATCAATAATGTAAGAATTAGTAATGCTGCAATTATTTTTAGTAATGCTGCAATTATTTTTTATCTCGTGTTTGGTTTATTTTTTTCAATTTAATTTTGTGTTTGGTTTAAGATTCTTTTAAAAAATCCTTTTCAATTATGCCCTTGAACTATTACAAGATTTTGTATTTCATGTAATTATATCAAAATAATTTTTTTTGTGACTTCTAACTGGTTAAGAGAATAATAATTTTGTCATTATGTTTGCTATTTTCTCAATTGGATTATTTGAGAATAAATAATTGTAATCTTAATAAATTCATCACTAATAAAATGACAATCTTTAATTTAATAAAGACAGACCATCTATTACTCCATTAAAATAGAAATGGTAAACAATTGCAAAATAGACAATCTATATTTACACATAAAAATTTGAAAGTTGCAGTTTTAATATAATATTTATATCTTACACCACTCAACTTTGAGATTATATTTAACATCATTAGACTTTGTTTTGTATCAGTAAAATCACTCAACTAAATTAATTATAAAAAAAGTGACATAGAAAAATATTTTTTGTATATTATGTAAATATGAACCCACAAATAAATAAAATTAAAAATTTGACATGGTAAATTTATTAATTTTTTAT
>JAOTQJ010000111.1:19581052-19629795 GCA_025642045.1 Solanum sejunctum | reverse complement strand
CTCCATTTTTGGTGAAATTGTTAATTGTTGTCTTGCCAAGATTGTTTCTTGATGATTGTATTTGCCTCTAGTATTTATTAAAGAGAAGAACTTATTGTACCCACTTGGTTTTTGGTGATTAGTGAAAGTTTTTGGATCATTGTTGAACAGTCCCGTGGTTTTTTCCCCGATTTGAGATTTTCATGTAAATTGTGTATTCACTACTTTATTTTTGTTATTTTTCATTCATCTGTTGCTACTGAAAATTTGGAGTTCATTGTACTTTTGTCATTCATCTTATTTATTTGGGGGAAAAGATTTTATTGCGCTTCCGTTGTGTTTCGTCGTTGCTTCCCCAACAAAGTGGTATCAAGAGCTTGATTATTTTTAGTTGGCTTCTTGTATTGTTTATAATGTATGACAAAGTAATTGTGCAAGGGATGATTAGTTTGGACTCCACAAATTATTCTATTTGAAAAATACGTATTGAGGATTATTTGTGTTCTAAAGAATTGCTTGATCAATTTTACATAAAGATCGTCTAACAGGTGTTGTTGAGAAAAATTGGACTAGCTTGAATTGAAAAGTCGTTGCCTCCATTCGATAGTATGTTTCTTTAAGTGTGTTGCAACATGTCGCTAATGAAATTAATGCATTTGAGATGTGGAAGAAACTTGAATCCATGTACGAGAGAAACAATATTATGGGCAAAGCTTCTTTGATTAGGAAGCTTGTTAAATTGCAATACAAAGATGGTGATAGCATTGTAGTTCACATGAATGAGTTTCAGGGTGTGGTAAACCAACTAGTAGGAATGAAGATGAAATTGGAGAATAAACTTCAAGCTTTGATGTTGCTTTCCTATTGCCCGATAGTTGGGATACCTTAGTAGTTTCACTTAGCAACTTGGCTTCGGATGGCAAAATGACTATGGAGATGGTCAAGGCTAGTCTTCTAAATGAAGAGGCTAGGAGGAGAGAATCAGGTTTCCTTAGCCAAGTTGAAGCGAATGTGATTTTAGAATCCAGCAGGGGGAGAAGCAAGACCAGAAATCCTCATTACAAAGACAAGTCTAGGGGTAGATCCAAATCAAGGGAAAAGAGACTCCATTTGCCATTATTGTCAGAAGCCGGGTCACATTGAGAAATTCTGCAGAAAAAAAAAGAGAGATATGTCCAGGGAGAGAAAAGAGAAAACTGAGAATTTCGAGCAAAAGCCAGATGAGAAAAACACTACAGCCTTGGTATCTAGTGATGATGATTTATTTATTATTGGTGATCATTTATTAAATGTAGCATGTGATGACTGCACCTGGGTAATTGTTTCTGGTGCATCTTATCATATTACTTCACATAAGGAGTACTTCTCATCCTGCATTATTGATGATTTTGGTCATGTGAGGATGAGAAATGGCGGTTCGTCTAAGATCATCGATAGATGCACTGTTTGTTTAGAAACTTTTACTGGTTGTAGGTTGGTGCTCAGGGATGTGAGACACATTGCAGATATTAGATTGAGTTTGATTTCACTTGGCTTGCTTGATGATGAGGGCTATGCCAACAGATTTGGTGATGGAAAATGGAAACTCTCTCGGAGAAATTTGATTGTGGCTCGAGGTAATAAGCAAAATTCACTTTATCTTATGTAGGCTAGTGTATGTAGCGGAGATGCAAATGTAGAAGGTGATACCTTTACTGAATTATGGCATAAGAGACTTGGCTATATGAGTGAAAAGAGCTTGCAGATACTTTTCAGTAAAGATTATCTCCCAGATATTTCAGGTATGCCTTTAAACTCTTGTATTGATTGTTTGGCCGGAAAACAGCATAGAACTGCATTTCATACACATTCCCTACATAGAAGAAAACATACTCTAGATCATGTTCACACTGATGTTTGTTCTATGGATTCTAAATCACATCGTGGTGCACAATATTTTGTGACTTTTATTGATAATTTTTCTAGAAAAGTGTGGGCTTTTTTGTTAAAAAATAAAGACCAGGTACTTGATGCTTTTAAGAAGTTTCATGCCAGAATTAAAAAAAAAGTGGCTGAAAACTCAAGTGTATCAGATCAGATAATGGTAATGAGCACAGGGATCCATTTGAGAACTACTATAAGATTCAGGGCATCAGGCTTGAGAAAACAGTTCCCAAGATACCTCAGCTTAATAGAGTTGCAGACAGAATGAACAAAACCATTGAGGAGACGATCAGATGTCTACTATCTCATGCTAAGCTGCCAAAGTCCTTTTAGGCAGAGGCAATATTCACTGCAGTGTACTTGATTAACCTTTTCCCCCTCAGTTCCTCTTGAAGGCAATGTTCCTTAGAGAGTTTGGTCAGGGAAAGATGTCTCCTATAAGCATTTGAGAGTCTTTGGCTGCAGAGCATTTGTTCATATTCCTAGAGATGAGAGATCCAAGCTTGATAAGAAGACAAAAGAGTGTATTTTCTTGGAATATTCAGAGGATGAGTTTGGATACAGATTATGGGATCCACGTAATAGAAAAGTGATCAAAAGCAGAGATGTGATTTTTTCTTTGAAGATCAGACCATTGAAGATTGTGAGAAGAAGCAGGCAAATCCTTCTCCATGCATCACACTTGATCCAATTCCATATCATCCTCATATTGTAGCCCCTCAAGATCATGGGGAGATATGCAAAATCATGCAGATGACACTCCTGAAGATGATAATCATGATGATGGTAATGATGATATTTCTGAGTCACAGCCACATTCAGAGCCTCCACCATCACCTCAATTGAGAAGATCCACCAGAGACAGAAAATCTTCCACGAGACTTTCAGAGGATGATTTTGTGTTAGTCACTGACGGAGGAGAGCTAGAGATATATGATGAAGCTATGTCACATGCATACTGCGAGAAGTGGTATGATGTCATGCAAGATGAGATGACATTCTTGCATCAGAACCATACATATGAGCTTATGGAGTTGCCTAAGGGCAAGAGAGCACTTAAGAACAAGTAGGTATACAAATTGAAGTATGATGAGAGCAGCTCACAACCAAGGTACAAGGCAAGATTGGTTGTGAAGGGTTTTAGTCAGAAGAAAGGCATAAACTTTGATGAGATATTTTCTCCAATTGTAAAGATATCCTCTATTCGAGTTATACTTGGATTAGCTGCTAGCATGAATTTGGAGATTGGGCAACTTGATGTGAAAATAGCATGTCTTTATGGTGACCTTGATGAGGAGATCTACATGGAGAAACCTAAAGGATTTTAGGTTAAAGGAAAGAAGAACTTGGTATGTCATTTGAAAAAGAGTTTGTATGATTTGAAACAAGCATCTCGGTAGTGGTACAAGAAGTTCGAGTCCTTTATGGTTGATCATCGCTTCCACAAAACACATTCTGATCATAGTGTCTTTGTGAAGAATTACTCCAAAGATAACTTTCTTATTCTCCTTTTATATGTAGATGATATGTTGATTGTTGGCCAGGACACCAAAAAGATTGCTAACTTGAAGAAGTCATTAAGTGAGTCCTTTGAAATGAAGGACTTAGGTCCTGCGAAAGAGATTTTATCTATGAGGATCACTCGTGATAGAAAGAATAAGAAACTTTAGCTATCATAGGAGAGATATATTGAGACGGTGTTTAACAGATTCAACATGAGCAATGCTAAACCCGTGAGCTCTCCACTTACAGCACACATGAAGTTGAGTATGGATCAGTGTCCTTCAAATGAGAAAGAAAAGAAAGAGATGAATAAGGTGCCTTATGTTTCCGCCGTGGGCAGTTTGATGTATTCTATGGTATGTACGAGACCAAACATTGCACATTCAGTTGGGGTTATTAGCCATTACATATCGAATTTGGATAAAGAGCACTGGGCAGCCGTGAAGTGAATTCTCAGATATCTTAGAGGTACCTCCAAAGTTTGTCTATGTTTTGGTATTGGACAACCTGAGTTGTCTGGGTACACAGATGCAGATATGTCTGGAGATGTTGATACTGCAAAGTCTACCTCGGGATACTTGATGACATTTGCTGGAGCTGCAGTTTCATGGCAATCAAGATTGCAAAAGTGTGTTGCTTTGTCAACTACTGAGGCAGAATATATAGCAGTTGTTGAGGCAGGCAAGGAATTATTATGATGAGGAATTTTCTTGAGAATCTTGGTTTGAAACAAGAAAAATATCTTCTTCACTGTAATTCTCAGAATGCCATCCACCTTGCCAAGAATGTCGCTTTTTATTCTCGAACCAAACATATTAAGAAAAGATATCATTGGATTCGAGAAGCTGTGGAGGACAAGTTATTGAACTTGTAAAGATTCACACAAGTCATAATTGTTCAGATATGTTGACCAAGACTTTGCTAAAGGAGAAGCTCGTGTTTTGTCGAGAGAATGCCGATTTGATTGCTCACTCCATGTATAAGTGAAGGAGAGATTTGTTGGGAAATATTCCTCCTACATGGAGGAGGAAGTGTCCAATTCTAAATTGGACAACATTTTAAGCCCAAATATATTTGGAGGTGTCCAATTTTAATTGGACAAAGCCCAAATATATTGTTATTTAATCTTAGCCCATTTCACTCCTTTGGGATGGCTAATAAAAAGAGAATAGCAGTCAGAAAATCAAAGTAAATAGAAGAGATGGGCAGCAGTCAGAAGAGCTGCAGAGAAAAAAATAAGAAAAAACAGAAAACAACAGATTTTTTCATCACTGTGCAAGCAGCTTGGTTTTCCTTTCGGATCAAAGGCCAAACGGAGTCCGTTCGTCCTCAAATTCTAGTATGTTGTTCGTGACACTTTCCTCTTCAAGTACACCAAACAGTTTCTCATTTTGATGCTCGGAAGGTGATTTTCTGACTGCATTTTTTAGACCTGCGATTTTTGAATTTTTACTCTATTTTTGGTGAAATTATTAATTGTTGTCTTGCCAAGATTGTTTCTTGATGATTGTATTTGCCTCTAGTGTTTACTAGAGAGGAGAACTTGTTGTATCCACTTGGTTTTTGGTGATTAGTAGAAATTTTTGGATCGTTGTTGAACAGTTCCGTGGTTTTTTCCTCGATTTGAGGTTTCTACGTAAATTATGTGTTCACTACTTTCCACGTAAATTGTGTGTTCACTACTTTATTTTTGTTGTTTTTCATTCATCTGTTGCTGCTGGAAATTTGGAGTTCATTGTGCTTTTGTCATTCATCTTATTTATTTGGGGGAAAAAATTTTATTGCACTTCCGTTGTGTTTCGTCGTCGCTTCCCCAACAACTTTTTATTTCAAGTTAAACAAAAAGACGTCAATCACTTTGTAAACCACTTAAAATACCGGAGAATAATAAAAAGTATGAAGCTATTGCTCCTTTAATTAGAGGTCTTGGCATCGAACTCTAAATAAGGGAAAAATTCCTAATAGAAACTGCTCCTTCTAAATGAGATCCTACAAGGCGCAAATAAAAAATAATCGACTTCAATATGAATATCAGTAAAAAATTAAAAAAGATATAAGTTCTAGAAATCTAAAAAGTCTATGCTCGATAGGTATCCTTAAACACCACCATATGGTAAGAAAATTATACAAGTTAATAAATCAAGATTAGGTAGACCAATTACGTATGTCATTAAACCTTGGAATTTGTTTAAAAATAGTTCAAAGGTTTGATTACTTAAAACAACAATTTTTAATTTTTGTTCTATTTATTTATATAAATTAATTAAGGTAGAACGAGGCATGAAGAAGAAAATGCAATGAATTCAATATCATTATTATAATATGGGGAATTACTTTATGTTCATGACTTTTGGCCATTAGTCAATTGCACGTGGAAGTTGGTTAAGTTCATCGTCAATATACGTAAGTGATTGAAGTTCAACAGATTTTAGAAAAGACATGTATTTCGCCCGTTTGAAAAAAAAAATGCTTTATTTTAATTTCACACAAAATTTAATAAAATAAAGAAGATTTTATAATTTTTAGTTCTATATTAAAATTATACTAAATATACTAAAATATTTTTGAATCTCTTAGCCTTAATCTACCATGTGAAAAGTTGAAAATTCATTAAAAACAAAGAGACCATTATTTTTAAAACAAATCAAAAAAGAAAGAAGATCATTCAGCCATTCTTTCTCAAACAAAGAAGAATAAAATTTAGGCTTAAATAATTCGATCGGTCTGTCCTAAGTGTGCACTGATCGTCTTGTCCCTTCTGACATGCTCCTAGCCTTAATTGGCCGGGTCGTGCCTCCGGCGAACGCGTGAGACACTAGCTCTAACCCTTGTCCCATATCCCCCTGTTTCATGATTAAAAATGTATAGTTATGTTTCATCTTCTAACAACAATGATGTCTTGGCCACCGTGTGCGCACCACGATTATTTTACTGAATCCATATTAGTTGTTATCTCCCGTCAACACATATATCAATAATTCTATACATCAAGGCTTGTATAAGACTGATGAATGGTTAAGTTTCTCACCAGCAGTTTGTTTGTGAAGAAAGAACTAAGAAGCAAATAAATAACAGAGAGGTAGTCAGCAGTAGAAGCAAATTTGGAAGTCCTTTCAAGAACCTATCTGCATTTACAGTTGTGAAACATGGCAACAAAGCCCAACCTTGAAAAAGATATACACACAATACACCAAAATCTCGCACCACATAATCACAATAACACTAACAAAATTGTGAAAAAGGACCCCAAAACAGGAAAAAGGAAACAAAAACGAAAGGATGAGCCTTTACTTTTCAACCAAACCAATTTAAGAGGATACAGGACCTGAAAATCAGTATTTTAGACCAATTCTCGATCATCAAAACTAGTTCTTTGGTGACATGAGCTTCTCCTTTCCAACAATGAGCTGTAAATAGTGATGCAACTGGGCTTCTCGCTACAAACAGGTAAAAAATTAATTAGAGTAGAATAATAGGAATCATGTAGAGAACGAATCATGGTAATACATATTTGATTGCTGATAAGGTACATATCCATAGATCCCAATGACATAACATAACATAACAACATCTTCAAGTGCAATATCACAATCGAAGAATCAATCTTAGCTCCTCATGTTTATACTGAACTATATTGAAAGTGAATATACCAAGACGGCTGCAATCCAACTTCAGGCTTCAATTTAGAAACAAAATTTATTAACAGGAGGACTTCAGTTCCAGATCAATTAGTTTCGCTCATACATGCAACATCATGATTTGTCTACACCTTGTCTCTAATAGCCGAAATTATTTTTTCAAAAATTCCATCGAGCACAGAGAAGATTAAAATGGTTAAGGAGCAAGAAGTAGATATTATTATCAGTTGCAGATGGATACCAGTTGAAAAATTTGTCCCCTATCACCCATCCCACCCCCGAAATAAAAAGGAAAAAAGAAACTGCTTTCCCTCCTTGATATCTAAGCAGTATCGTTCCACCAGCTCTGCATTACTAGGAACCTCACTTTTTTCTTTTGAGGAAAAAAATATAGTATCTTATAGGAATCTCGCTTATAAGAAGTCATCAAAGAAAATATTCTCACTAAATCCTCATCTCTAGGCATAATATTTGATGATAAATGTAGAAAAGAATCCTTGCGCATCGGAAATCAGGATAACTCGAATGTTGGTCATTTAAATGAAAGCTTACCTTATCATTGTAAAACTTAAAATTTCAGAGTTTAGAGATAGTCATCTCTTGTTAAACTCCATTTTCCGTATTTCTTGCAGCTGATGAGCTATTTCCCGGATAAGCTGTAATCCTTCATGTCCATTCTGGAGCGAGTTAAAGGCATACATGAGGAATTTACAGTCATCCTCAAGTGCTTGTAACCTCCCACTAAGCTCTGATATTTCATTTCCTATAGCAGCCCCATCAACTTCACTTCCAAGAGAGGAAACCTTACTATGATTGATGTCTAAATGGTTTTTCTTTTCACTAACAATAGCATTTTCCACGACTAAATCAGCAGGCTTGTCAATGGAACCTCCATTTGATTTAGAAATATCATTGCGCATGGATGAAGAAATCTCCTCCTGTTGGGAATTAGTACTTTCCCCATCAGCACTTTGTTTCTTAAGTTGATCATCAACATCTTTCTTTATCCTTTCTGAATGTCCGTTACAAGCAACACTATCTGAGGCCTGTCTGCCAGAAATTTGAAAAAGCTTTTTCTCCAAGTTCTCCAGATGTTTTGAAATACAAAGCTTTTCATCCTCAAAGTTACATATTGAATCATTAAATTGTCTAGGTTTATCACAGATCTTGGTTACTTTAATAGTTTTCGAATCTGAACTGCCATTGAGCTTGTTTTCAACATGTTCTAAACTACGATTCTCATTTATTACATTTTCTTCTTTAAGATTTTTGTTTTCCTTCTGTGGATCCTCTGCTGCTAATTCATCTGGAAGATTATTCCTATATACGAATAACTCTTCTTCCAGATCTTGCAACTCTTTCTCCCTTTCAGCAAGTTGATCATTAGCCCGTTCTAGTGCCTCCATATCATACTCGGCTTGTTCTTCCATCATTCTTAAATACTGCAAGGCCTCCATATGAAGGGATGCCTTCTCCTCTTGCAACCTAGTGATCATGGCCATTGCCTGATTAGCGGCAATGGCTGAGGCACTCCTTTCTTCCTCCAGTTCTTTGCATAGCGACTTCATGTATCTCCTATCATGTTCAATTTGTCGTTTCAACCTATCAACAATACTTTCACCCTCAATATCACTTATGCTGAATCCGTCTGCTGATTCATTACCAGAATCATCTCTCCCCATGAAGGTAGATGTTTGAACCATATGTACCCCCTCAGACCTAGAAGCATCACTTCTTTGGCGGTCATCACCATGATCAGGATTCCTAAGACTTGTAGTTACCGATTCATCCATCCCAGAAGTAGAAAGTTGGGGAAGCGACTTCATACCTTCTCCAGAATTTGTAGAATCACTAACTGCACTTGGTTCTCCAAGCCTATCTGATACTTTTATCCCTCCATTATTCACAACAGATATATCAACATGATTTTTTTGGTTTGACATAGATGGAGCACAGTCATCTAAATGAACTGGAGCTTTTGCATTATTCATCTCAGTTAAGTTGTTTCCTTCATCATTTGCTTTAGTCAAATCTACAAAACCATTTTATAAAGACAAAACAATTGAAAAATAGGATGTCAGCTGCTTTTCTTCAGATAATTCTACAGGTAAATATAATTTACATAGAACAAATCAATGAGAAGGATCAGCTTACCCGTCTCATGGATGTTAGTACTGGATGAAGAAGGTATGGTCACTGATATAAGCTCTGAAAGTGCAGAGAGGTCTGAGATACGAGGGAGAAAAATATTGGACGTTACACTCTCTCGTGACGTGTGATGATCTTCTAAAGGGTAGGATGCCTGGGCAATATTATATGATGTAATGAACTCTGGCGATACAGAAGCACCGGTCTTAGGAGAAAGACTTTCCCAATCCATTTCTGCTAAGCCATGCCCTACAAAATCATCAGATGACTGACAGCTCACAGTTTTGCCCGAGCTGGTAGCCAGTTGCATTGGCTGATCCAGAAGAGAAGGCTTGGATTCAGAAGATTGGCGAGGCTGATCAGTTTCTGATTTCTGTGTTTGGTGACGCTGATCAGTTCCTAATTTCTGTGTTTGTCGAGGCTGATCAGTTTCTAATTTCTGTGTTTGGCGAGGCTGATCAGTTTCTAATTTCTGCATTATTCCTTTACCATGTTGAACATTATCTTCGGATCTAGAATCACTTTTACCACGTGTAGCAGAACATCCATCGTCATCATCAGAAATCTGGATTTCTGACTCAGAATCTGAAGTAATCTTCAATTCTGTATATCCTACATGTGACAAAGGATCAAGAGCAGATGCCCTTGTCCTAGGTGACTCTGGCCCAGAAATTTTATCCCTGATCTTCTTAAAGCTATCACGGCGGCTGAATCGGCTACGACCTGGCGCTCGTGGTAGAGGAGGCTTGACATTGGCCTTAGAAGCTCCAAAACCAACTGAAGTTAGCTGGAGCAGTCTTTGAGCACTTGATCGAGCCCTCCACGTCTTCTGACAACAAGAACAGTTCCACGGACCAGGAGAACTAGCCATAAAGCTCTTATTCCCCAGTTTATCGATCACCAGGTTATCAAACTCTTTAACAAGTATGTTCTCAGTAGCAAACGATACAAGACATTCTTCACACATACCACGAACATCAGCAAGATTACCATGAATACGACAAAACACTTGAAATGATATATCCTCTTTATGGTTCCTACAAAGATGTCTCTTGTAACATCCAGTTTTCTTGTCCCCAAATATATGATCAAACCTTGAGCACAGCATACATGGTGTTTGCAACTCATAATAACTCGCAAATTTGATGATCAAATATGACAATGCCGCATCCAGAAACAACATAAACATCAAGAACCATTCACAAACAGCAGAAGACAAGACTGTCATAAATCCCCACGGATTTCTCTGTTTACCAGATGAAATCCCTCCGGCAGCCATTGCCCACAAAATAATTTAAGTCTCCCCCAAATCACATTACATTTCCAGTAAACCAAACCAAGAAGTAACCCTTACCAATCTCATCCAAACAACAATTTCATAAAAAGTAACCCTTCCCTCAAATCTTTATCAGCAATTTAACAATACACCCTGAAAACCCAAGAAACCATAAAACAAAATCAATAATGAAAAAAAAAATTGACCCACAACACATGGAAGAACAAACGAAAACATAAAACCCCCGAAAACGAAATTGACATTAATTTCAAGAATGAAAGTTCAAGATCATACCTATTGATGAAATCGAGAGTTCCAAATGAAGATCAATAAATAAAAATCACCACCATCATCAACATTATGATTAATTATTCAACAAATTGGGGGAAAATTGAAAGAATAGAAAATTACAAAAAGAATTTCTTTGGTTCCAAAGGATGACTGACCGTTGGAACCAACAGAAATTCAGATTCTTGCTTGTCTGCATAAAACAAGACAATGCTTCGATGACTTCTCTATCCTTCAAATTCTGCACTTCTATCCTTTAAAATTAAATAAAATAATAATAAAAATAAAAACATTCTGAACTTCTACTTTTTCTTATTTTCCTTATGTTTTTGTTTCTTTATTTAATTAATAATTTTGGTCCAATTTGTTTTATTTATCTTATCCCTTTTGTGGTTTGCAATAAAGATGCCTTAATGATATATACAAATTCCGTTAATGTTTTATTAAATTTATTGGTATATACTTGTATTAATACTTGTACTATCAACAAGCAAAAAAGAGATGATAATAATGTAAGAAGATAATCAAATGGTCTTTTAGTTTGGGTAGATTTAAAATAGTTTTTAAATGTACTTTTCTAGTTGTAATTTCTTTTTCAAGTTTTTTAAAACTATTTAATATTTTGTGATATTCGTCAAATATTTAATAAACTATGATAATCAATTTTAGAGAAAAATATCAAAAACATCCTTAAATCTTGGCACAAATTATTTGTTTCATCCGTTAACTATTGATAGTCTTAAAAATATATCCTACTTGATTAACTGAGCTTAAATATGTATTGGTCTTGTAACAAAAGTAAAATACACCTCTTAATTCTTGTCAAGTTATCTAATAGATCGAAAGTGTATTTTAGTTTAGTTAGTCAAACATATCAGTATTGTTAAGATTGTCAAAAGTTCAAGGATAAAACTAATAACTTAAACCAAATTCATAGGTATTTTTAATACTTTTCTCCTGATTTCAATTAGAACTGAAAAAAAATTTTAGTCAAAAACACTAATAAAATCTCATAAAATTCAAGAAACTGCATACTAGAAATTGTATTAGAAATCAAAATGAACCAAAATAGTTAAAATTGCATATCTTCAGTTCCAATTGTGAGTTCCCAGTTTGATAAATATTTGACAATAATAAAACGTCTCGTTTTATCTAATTTAAATTATTAAATTGCTCAAAAATATATTTAAAAAGCTGTCTTAAACTTACCTAAATTTAAGGGATAGTTTTGTTATTTTCTCCTAATTGTAACGTGTCGAGAAATAAAATTCGGAGAAGGATACATTCAACTAAAAAAATAAAGTTTGCATCACAATGAAGAATTCTATCAATGCTTACACTTGATCACGTTAAGAGTACTCTTTGGACATCTTCTTGTATGTAGTGCCAACTTTTAATACGTGCAAGCATTTTGCATTTTAAAATGAAGGTAACAATTCAATGAAAATTTAAAAAGAACGTGGTCAAAAAGGTACTAAATCATCCTAGGAAGTACAACTGAAATACCCAAGCACCTTCATCTTGAAAGCAGATAAGTCTAATACTTGTTTTCCTTAACTGTTATAGCTGCTTATGTATATAAAAAATTATATTAAGATTTTGATTAAAATCAAATTTTATATTGTATTAGACATATATTAAAAAAATAATATTCAATAAAAAAAAATTTATACTTAAAATTCGAAATCTAAATTTCTAAATAAAAATAAAAGGATCCTAAATTTGACAATCTTTAAGTGAAAATGGAAATAATGAAGAAGGTCTAATGGTGTGAATCTATATGCATATATGATATTAAGATGTTGCATTAAGATTTGAATATGAAATAGTTAAGAGGATTTGTTTTTTTCTACATCCAAATGTATAAAATTTATTTTTATTTAAAAATAATAAATATAAAATTCAAATTATAGACATGAAACTTTTGAGACTCTACAAGACGAGTTCCATTTTAGTTAGGATTTTGAAGGCTACTCTACTCTAAAATCTAACTAATACCTATATAAAGGATAATGTTTTCCCTGACCACATGTCGAAAATTTCATAAATTTATGAAATATTTACAATGATTTAATCAAGATGTGGTCAAACTCTTCTTGACAACCAAATATTTTAAGAAAATTCACAAAATTCATAATCTTAAGGAGCTCCATATTATTCTAGTTCAGGAAATATGCCACTAATGTCCCTCGAATCACAAAAAAATTTTAGAAAAGAAGAATCAAGAGATAAACGGATTTATACCTATATGTTTTGTAAATAAAATAAAAAATTTTCATATTATATTTGGGATGGTAATTTATTTTTTATGACTATGAAATTTATTGCAAACACAAATAAAATACTAAATTATTCAAATATTATATTAATAAAATATTTTCAAAATTTTAGATAGCAATTGGTACTGGTGATGACTAATGATGGTGATTGTGTTTGTCGATCAAATATGGTGTTGATTAATGATGATGGTTCTAGGTAGTTTTTTTATTGTATAGTGATTGACAATAATGATTAACTATAGTTATTGTTTCTAATGGCTAATAATTAGTAATTGAATGATATCGATAACTAATGATAATGATATATAACAGTGGCGTTAATGATATATAATGTTGACGAATGATGATAATGATTAATGATAATTAAAACGTATAATAATAAATGATGGTAATGATGACTAATGGTGATGACAATTGATTTTGGTGATTGATGATAATAGTGGTTGCGGTTGGGGTGTGGATGGTAGGTGGTGATTGATAATGGTCTTAATTGTGTTGAAATGGTAACAGTAATGATAATGAAAATAAATGAAATAGCAGTTATTTATCATTTTTGTAGAAATTTTTAAATAGACATTTCAATGATATTAAGACTTTTGTGTAAATCTTAATCATTTATACTCATCCAAACTCAATTAAATGATTGTAAAACAAGAAAAAAAAACACTTAATAATTAAAATTTGAATAAATAAGATTTAGACCTTAAAAACAAACAAAGTTAATGACTAAAATTGATTAAGATTAATACCTTTATTAATTGTAAACAGATCTTTAGTAGTATTGACAATATTTTTCATGAAACCAACTATCCAATTAATGTTGTTAAATATGTACATGCTAGGTCTGATTCACAATGATTTCATAATAAAACTAACAAATCCTAAGCTAAGTAACTTTCAAAAAGTGCAAAAAATTAGCAAAAGAAGGCACCGGGATGGAATTACGCCCATGCATATACAGATTTCATAATTTACATCATGTGAGCAACTTATTTTCTCCTCTGGACAACGTGTGAGACAAGATGAAGATAAGATTGGCAAGATAGAAGAGAAGGAAATCATCAAAAGAAATGAAGACTTACATGGACTGTAATGCTTAATTTGTTCCTGACACTGTTAAGAGACATTTATCGAACATGACACCTTACAAGAAATAGATGTCAGTAGGCCAACACAAAACAAAAAGACAAAGGGGGAAACAAGGATGTGACTCAACTTTGAGAACTATAGAACATGCGCATCATCTGAAGGGGTGGAGATAGTTACCAACCCAAAAATGGCGAAAAGAGAACTGGTGGTTCAAAACCTAGGCAGACAATATCGTTGCAGAAGGTGGAGTGTAAAAGTCAAGGAGTTGCTTTTAGGAAATCCTTGACTTCTCTCGGAAGATAAAACCAAGTCGATGGAGGGATGAGTCGGGGCTTGGGCTTCTTTTATTTTTTACAATGTAAATGGTCCTTTTGGGCTGGATGATTTTATTAAATAAAAGGTTTGGTGTCAAAATTTAATTTAAAAAAAAAGAATTTTTATCAAACCACATAACTTATTTTAACATATTCTTAAATATTGTCTACCATTTTAAAATTTTTTTAAATTTTCTCTTTTTCTATTTCTCTCTATCATCATCCGATACATTTCATCTCCATTATCACCTCTTTCTCAGTAACCCTAAAATTACTCCTAAAATTAAACTCATGTTTTCTCTTCAATTTCAACCGCCATCATCACTCCAACTTTATACGAATTCTTTTTTATCGGAGAAAATCATTATTAATTTCAGTTCATATTACTCATATCTATGGATAATTCTCCATCCTTTAGTATTGGGTTCACTCAATTAGGGTAAGAAGAAACTATTCAAAATGATGTTTATAACTCTGATGATAAATCTTTTCATGAAAATAGATCAAACATATCCATGATGTACTAGCTATGAAGAAAATAGAAGAAGACAAATTGAAGAAAGATGAAGCTACTAGTTCAAATCTTCCAGTTCCAAAAGCTTCAAAAAAAAAGGGGAGAAAAATTTGACATTGTAATTTCTCGACCCTCTTTGTTTAAGGTTCAAATTTACAAACCTATTTTTAATGTATATCATCTTTTGCTCACTCGTATGAGTTGATGAATCTATTAGCCTGTCATTGCATCATAATTAATGATATTTGTACAAAGCATAGAATATTTCGATATATTGATTCATAGGGTAGTATGTATCTAGTATATTTTTTTATATATTTGATTCGTACACAAAATAACTACCGAGGTATCTGATACATATGTATAATTTGTGCCTTTTTAATGTGTATCATCTTTTGTTTACTGATATTGATTGAGATTAATCTAAATAGAGTCACTATATCATAGTTAATGATACTTGCACAGAGCATGAAACAGTTAAATATATCACATAATACGATACATATTTTGTTGTTATGAATCATGAATTTTTTTTTAATTGTTATGGTATACATAAATATTTTGGTTGATTCATAAGTATGACTAATGAGTTGTAATATAACATGTATCAAGTTTTTTTTTGTATAGTTAATTCACATTTAAAAGTATTCATTAGGGCATATACATATGTATGTTTTTACATTTTGATATATGTGACCTTATGTTGACTGGTATAAATTTATTATTCAGATTTATGTTTTTACGGAATTCAAAGATCTATGTTTAAGATACATTGAAAATTTATAGAACACAAATTTCAAAATCACCACTCTTTCGATGTTGACAAAAATGACATTGGCAAATCTAGAGGTAACGACAACGAACGGTAGCCGTTATGGCGTCATCGGATATGTTGACTGCTTGAATGTAGGACGATTTGAGAGTGATGTGCTAGAAGAAAATTTGAAATTTGAATTGTTTGGAGTTGTTTATGATTTGGGAGAGATTGAAATCAACGTAATTTGTGTGATTTGTGGGGTTTCATATTAATATTTATATTTGTAACAGAATAATTAATTGATGTTTCACTTGTCATGTATCGCGTCTATTGCAATGTATCCGAATTGCACATATTTTAGGAGATTTTTATAAATTAGAAAAAGATAGGGATAAAATGTAATTTGCTTTTTCCACTATGAGATTTATGTAAGTTATACTAAAATAACACATTCATAGTAAGTAAGATTTTGTATTTAATATTTTTTTAATCTCATAAACGTAATATAATTAAATAAATATTACACAACTAAAATTTTTTAATAAATATTGTAGAAAGAATTTTATTTTATGAAATAAGAAAAATATAAATAAAATAAAAAATAAAATATAGTAATGAAGAGAATAAAATAAATTTAAAATTGGATAAATAATTTTGGAGGGAAAAATGGATAAAGGAGACTTGGAGGGAAAAGGAAAAAATAATAGAATTTAAGATTTTTTTGATTTTATCTAAAATAGGGGTGTCAAACGGGCGAATTAGGTTGAAATTGAGAATGTTAAACTAGGTTGAAATAGAAATTGGGTTGAGTTATGACCCGCTCAAACAAGTTGGGTTCAAATAGGCTAAAATTAGGGTCAGGTCATGACTCGTCCAATTTGACGCGCTCAATCTCAATAATTCTAACATATTATTATTTATTTTTTATTATCACAATTTGAACTCAAAAAATAAAATAAAAAAGTTACAAATTGATAGATAAATGATAGAAAATATAAAATAGATAGAAAACATACATTTCATCAATGCAAGTAAAGAGTATTAGAACGAATTAAAATTGAGAATTAAATTAGGTTCAATTGAGGTTTCTTTTGATATGAGTTAAAACTTGAATGAGTTAGGATTAAATCCAATTAAAATTATTTCAAGTCCAACTCATAAGATATTGGACAACTTAGACAAATTTATCTATATTTGGACTCATTTTAACACCCTTAATCTAAATCATAATTAGAAATTTATTTGATCTACTAAATCATGACCATTAAATATAGCCCATGTCATGTGTCACTCATCCAAGATAGAACTTGGGGGAGATGGAGATAAGAGAAATGCAGAGGAGCCAAGTCCGAATAAATGAGAGTTGTCTTATATAATAATAAGTGCTTAAAAGCATGTGCATAAATTTTTTGAATTTCTAATTGAAAGTGTTTAATAAAAATATTTTATCACATATTAAATTAATTAATTGAAATAAGTCATAATTTTAATGTTTAAATAAATTTCACTTACAAATTTAAAGGGTTATTCAAGTATTAAAATAATATTAATACTATAAAATCTTTACATTGTTATTTTTTCATTTAGATCGTAAAGGTCATGTTGAATCAAATTGAAGCTACCTTAATTTTATCACGAAACTAATTAAAGTGAATGTAGAAATAAATTTTCATTGCTTCTCGCTATCTTGATATTAACCAACAAATTTTTACGATTTTCTTTCATAGTTTTCATGATGAATGTTATATTATGACAATGTTTTATGTCTCTAGTTTGTATTAACTCCTAAAGAGAATATAAACACGCATATTACATTATATTTATATTTGATTTATAATATTATTTTTTAACTTATTTCAAAGTTGTACGCAAATTCAAACACATTTGATCATAAAATTTTGAAATTAAATTCCAAAATTTCAAGAATTAAGAAAATAATAAAAAATATTTTTTTAAATTCCAAATAACTCATAAAAAATAAAAAGTGATCCTAATATATATTCATACGAATGCAACTTAATTTTTAAATATTATTTTCACTTTAAAAATAAAACCTATTTTTTCCCCTTCCAATTTCATAATAAAATATGACCAAACACCTTTTTTTTTTGACAACTAAGTTTATATCCCTTTAAACCAAATTATTTATATTCATATATCCTTTTATATTTTGTACTCCTGTATTATTAAAATTTACCCTCCTAATATGAAAATTTGTGCACTAGCATGATGCTGACATCACCACCTGCTTGTAAACAAGTTATACATATACCAACAATGTATCACAGATGATTCGTCTCAATCCTATCTGATAATGATATGTTATAAATATGTCGATAGAGTATATAATAGATCTATTTTCTATTAATTTAGAGTTTAATAATTTTTTATTTATTTTTCTAAAAAATTCATATATACTAATTGAGTATCAATATATTGCTAGAGTATTATAAAAGACCAGGCTCATTCTATATGATATCCCTATGATATACATATACTGTTAGAGTATATTTTATAATATTTATCCTGATGTTAGTATATGAAATAATAAAGAGTAAGTGAGTAAAAATTAAATATTTTAGATAATAAATTTATATTAAGGATAAATAGTATAGATTGAGTGTGTAAATCATTTCAAATTGTGTACTTTTTTTTCTTTCTTTTTCCTTCCAATTAACTTGGTCTCTTCCTCCCCTCTTTCCTTTTTCATGTGATGTATCATCTTAGGAGAATTAATTTTTTCCTTCTTATTATGCATTATCCGATTCCCATTCCATTTCTTTTGCGTTATTGATTTAGCTTTCCTGGAAGGACTGAGAATTACCTGAATGCATCATCACGCTACCATATCCTTCAAACCTTCATCCAATAATGGCTTCTTCTCTCTCAATCTTCCCCTATTCCAAAACCCTAGTATTGTAATTCGCCCACTCAGAAAAAACCTTCCTTGTTCCATTCTCAATTGCCGAGGCATTGAAATTCCCCTCCCTAAACTCCGTCCACGCCTTAACTCTATCAACAATGGCTCCACAAAATTCACAAGTATTGCTGCTACTGTCAAAGATGTTGATATTGCCACTCTTGGGAATCTATGTGTTGATATTGTTCTTAGTGTCCCGGAATTACCTCCTAAGAATCTAGAGCAACGAAAGGCTTATATGGAACAGTTATCCAAATCACCTCCCGATAAGGTTCGTCTTTCTTATTGAACATTTAGAAAAAGATATTGGGATTTTTCTTTTTCGACTTTTTTCTTGTTTATTTTGTTGTTTCTTGGTTTCGTGACTTGAATTATATAGAAGATAGTTTTCTGGGTTTGTAAATTTATTGGTTCTTGTGCAGAAACCAAGTCGTGTTCATATCATGTTTGTCACTATCGTTGTAGCGTTAATTTTATCGTATTTACATATTGCTTCGTGCCTTTTGTTATTAGTCGCTCTTTCTATTCCCTTTCTTTCCTTGTTGTTATATCTAGTTTATTCTGCTTATGGATTTTTGAGATAAGGGTTTCGAGAAAACAGCTGCGTGCATTCTGCCCTCCCCCAATTGTGGGATTCCACTGGGTACGTTGTTTTTGTTTTTTTGGTAACTAAGGAAATTTTATTAATTACCATTAAGCATTAGAAATCAAGCTACCATCACAGCAGCTATTTCCAATTTATACACTCTATAACAAAACTATCACTATCCTCTAATATTGGAGACTATTCAGCTCATGCCTGACATAGTTTTTAGCTCTAGTAATAGTGATAATTGCTATCTCTTTTGCCAATTGTTCTACTTGATGCCTCTCCTTTTTGAAAACTCTTCTATTGCGTTCTATCCAAATCCCGTATCCAACTTCAGCCAGTCTCATTTTGGAAGTTCTTGCTGCTGTGCTCTTGCCTTTTCCTTTCTGTAAGCTCCATTGGATGAAGTGGTGCCAATTACCTGGAGAAAAGCTGTCCATTTGAAGCCATTTTAGTATTCTGTTCCATAGTTCACAACTAAATTGGCACTGAGTCATTAGGTGTTCAATTGTCTCATTTTCTTTGTCACATAAAACACATGTTTTTGGTATGGTTAAGCCCCATTTCTAGTCTGTCTGTTGTTGCTAATCTTTTGTGAAGTATGAGGCACATAATGAAATAAACTTTTGGCCTTGCTGCATTATTGAACATTAAGCTCTTCCATCCAACTCTGGTTTGTGTTCCTAGCATGTGCTAGTAGATGTATTTGATCTTGTTTCCATTCTTACTCCCAGCTTGCTGTATTTGGTCTAATATTTCTCTAGTACTCATTATTTTCCTGGTCATCCAACAGGCCTGCTTTGGTATGATCCAGGAGTCTTGATTCTTTATATAGTGTATATGAACCCACTTGATCCATAGTTTATCTTCCTTGTGTGCTAAATCCCAGCATAATCTTGTCACTGCTGCTTTGTTCCATATTGCCATGTTGATCAGCCCCATTCCACCTGCAGATTTAGGTGTACACACTCTATCCCATGCAATTAGAGCCTTCTTTGTTATCTGAGCCTCTCCAGTCCACAAGAAAGATCTACAGTAACCCTCAATGCTTTTAATAACTTTAGTGGGAATGAGAAATATCTGTGCCCAATAAGCTTGAACCCCCATCAAAACAGCTTGGATCAATTGTGTTCTACCAGCATAGGACAGTTTTTTTGGCTGTCCATGAAGTGATTCTAGCCAACACCTTTTCTATCAAGGGCAACCATTCTATTAAGGAGAGCTTTTTTGTTGACAATGGTATCTCCAAGTATTTAAATGGTAATTCACCGAGTATCCCAGACTCTGTGTTATCTTGTCTCTGATTTCTGGAGGGACTCCTCCAAAATAAATGGAGCTCTTTGTCAAATTAGCTTGTAGTCCTGAGGCTTGAGAGAATAATTTGAAGCATTCCTGGAGAGTCTGGACTGACTCAATATCATCTCTTGAAAAAATAAGTAGGTCATCAGCGAAGCTTAGGTGTGTAATGCCTAACTTTGCACAGCCTGGATGAAATTTGTATGTGCTGTCTTTCTTGAGACCATTGAGTGATCTGCTCAGATATTCCATTGCAATGACAAACAAGAAAGGTGAAATTGGATCCCCCTGCCTTAATCCTTTTGCAGCCTTGAAAGGTTGAGAAGGATTCCCATTGACTACAATAGAGTAACTCACTGTTGTGATACAGGTCATTATCCATTGTATGAACCTTTACGGAAAACCCAGTCCACACGACTTGTTCTAAGTATCTCCATTCAACAGAATCATATGCCTTCCTAATATCAATTTTCATCATGCATCTAGGAGAGATGTTTTTCCTATTGTAAGCCTTGACCAATTCATGTGCCATGATAATATTATCAGTGATTTTCCTTCCTGGTACAAAACCAGTTTGGTTATCACTAATAATATTATGGATGATTGTATGCATCCTATTTGCCAGTTGGTATGTTGTTGTTGTTGTTATGCAGAAACCAAGTGCCCTTTCAGTCTCATTTTATAGGCAGAATAACCGTTAATACAGTGCAAAACCAAACTATTTGCCATCCTAACTTGACTACGAAGAGTTGATGTTAATGTGAGTTATGTATCGTAGTGGTGATAGTTGAAAATTTTAATTTGATAGAGTAAACATGCATCAAAGTTTAAAACCAGATAGTTTAATGTTCAAATCGTATTACGTTACAAAATGTCAACATCTTGGATGTCTTGAAAAGAAAAAAAGTGTAATATTTGGGATGGAAGGAGTACTATGACAATTCAATGTAGTTATCAAGCACAAAAGATTCTACATATGCCTTTTTCTGAATACATTTGACTGTATAGATTTTTGAAGAGTTGAATAAGTAATCAGTCTATGTTGATGGGTGTTTAGTAAGTTGTGAATACATATTTACTTTATTTTTTTTTTTGATAATCGTGATGTCTGATCCAGCTTGTGTGTACCTTGACTAATTCCACGGGACACTTTTCATCTCCCACCAACAATAGGTACCAAGTTATTCTGTTAACTAAAGCTAGAACAAATGGGAAGAAGTCACCTAGTGTTTTGTCGTTGTAAATATATAATTTTCTGTTTAGAAAACTATGAATTTTGTAAAAAGACTCCATTAGCTGCTAATTATTTTATCCAGAATGACACTATTAAGTCGTTACACATTATTAGAGCATCATAAGGCATCTATAAAAAATTTGTCTCTAATATGGTTGAGCTCATTTGCATCTTAAACGAATGATCTAGTTGATTAAGTATTTGCACCACATTTTGCTCTCAATTCCTAGTGATCAATGAAGTGGGGAAGGAACCATTAATTCTGAGGTTCAATATCAACTCCTGTCCAAATTCCAGCAAAGGCAAAAAAAGCCACTAGGTGATTCCTTCTCACTGGTGGGCAGAGTTATTTGGTACCTGCGTTGGTGGGAGATAACACATACTCGGTGGAATAGTCAAGGGTTGCCCAAGCTGACTTGGCAATCATCATCGTAAAAAAAAATCTGTGTGCCACATTTTGGGTTCAAGCCCTCTAGTTTAACAAAGTAAAATATGTAGTTTAATGCTTGAATGCCATAATATCTGAAAGCGCATATCATCTTCAGTTGCAATAGCAGAATTTTGGAATGTAATAGGGTAATAGCTTATTCCCAACTCACTAGCTCTTGATTTCTAGGCCTATGTATGGTTTCTAGACAGCCTCAGTTAAATTGGAATGTAGAAATATTGAAGAATTATTTATATACCAGTTTAGAGATGCTGAAGATGTGTGATATTAGCACCCTGGCATCATCCTATTATATTATCTCCTCATCGTCATACCCGTGTAAAGTGATATCTTGATTATTTGACCCTGTTTCAGCGGTACTGGGAGGCAGGTGGAAACTGCAATGTGGCTATAGCAGCAGCAAGGCTTGGCCTTCATTGCATCTCTGTTGGTCATGTAGGTGATGGGATCTATGGACAGTTCCTCATTGATGTGCTTAGTGATGAGGGTATTAATATAGTTGGGATGAATGAGCAGAGTGAAGCACTTAATCTTTCAAGTTCTGACCATGAAACACTACTATGCTGGGTGTTAGTGGACCCTTCACAGAGACATGGTTTTTGCAGGTCCTTTTGATCTTTCCCTCTCACTTGGTGTGTAATATCTTGCTCATTGTTTAGCCACTCTATGCTGCACACAGAAAGTATCATTGTCTTTCTTTTATAAGATAAGGTAAAGAAAGGATCATAGTCTAACTTTTGGACGTTAATGTTTTCCAGTCGTGCAGATTTTAGTGCAGATCCTGCTTTCGGTTGGATGAGCAGGCTATCTACTGAAGTAAAGATGGCTATTAGAAAATCAAAAATCCTCTTTTGCAATGGTTATGACTTTGACGAGCTCTCCCCTAACCTTCTTGAATCTGCTATTGAGTGTGCTGTGGAATCTGGGACATCTATCTTTTTTGACCCTGGACCACGTGGTAAGAGTCTTATTGCAGGAAGACCCAAAGAACAAAGAACAATCGGAAAGTTGTTGAGGATGAGTGAAGTGCTTCTACTGACTTCCGAGGAGGTTTGTTTTCATACTTGCAAAAGAAATTTGTCACACTTGTGCTTCTGCTATCCAACATCTCAATGTGTGGCTTTATAAGATATAACCCAATTTTGTGAAGATCGAAATCAAAATCTGTTTTTCTGTTGTGCATTTTAATGTTTTAAATAATCCATTTAAAAGAGATCTTTTGGTAGCTAAAAAGTATCTCACAGAACATGCAGTATTACGCTAAGTTCTGTTATATACTGGAATCTGGAAATACTAGTTGAGGTTTTGGTTTATTGACAAATACTGTGCAGCTCAGAGACAGCTGGAATCTATGGTGTAAATAAGTCATTTTAAGGAAGTTATACTTACTCCTGGATATGAAGTTTTTTGCGTTTGAAGCTTTCTATAATTCTCTTTTGCATCATATCCTCTGTTTTTTTTTTTAAAAAAAAAAATTATCTGTGTCCATCTTTGATATTTTTGAAAATTGGAAGAGCTAATTTTTGACCTAAGGGTGAACCTTTGACAATGAGAATGCTATGTGTAAAGCTTGTTTTAATGCATTTTGACCTAAATAATCAACTTTTTACTTTTTTTTCATTGCTTTGTTGGAGACAAATGGAGTAAGAAAGACTAAAGGGGCATGAGTTTCAGAGGTTCTAACATGTTAGGGAGGAAAAATTGGTAGACGCATATATATTATATATATATGTGTATATATATTGGTTAAACTTTTGTATTTATCACCAAGTGAACTATTTAAAAGATCCATAACTAGGCTAAACACAGCCTGTAATTTTAAGCATAATCAACCTAAGACAGGGCTATAATCTAGAATCTAAATCCATTTACAGCAGTTTGAATGCTAGGAAATGCTTTAACGTTATAAACTTTTGCAGTCTCTCTTGCTATTCTCTCCCAGCTTCTACTTTTCTTCTCAAAAACTCTTGCGTTCCTTTCTACCATAATCCATGTACAAATTCAGCTACACTAGTTTAAAAATTTATGCAGCTTGTCTTTTGCCTTTAGCTATGGGAATAATATTGTGGATGTGTTGGCCCCATCCAGTGGCAGCATGGTCTTGTCTCTGAATCAACACCATCAGCCTGTTCCAAAGTTGTCCTGCAAATTCAAATTGTCTGGACTGGTGAACAACTATTTCATCATTGATTCCAGCACAGTAAACATTTGGTATCCACCATTAAGCATCGTCTTGTAAGTCTCTCTATGGTTAAGAGCTTCTTTTGCATCTAGAGCCACACTGTAAATCTAGCATTAGGCCTGGTATCGTTTCTAAACATGAGTCATTTCCATGTCACTCTGGATTGCTCACCTATAGCTGGTTATAGAATTGGCCAATAATACCTTTCCCAGCCTTGTGTGATCCCTGCACTTGCTCCTTTGCCTCCATATTGGCTCTAGCTTCAAATTCTTTCCTTATCATCTTACAAGCTTGCTTTGGCACACCAACATTTGCAAATATTCACGTCTGAGGGATATCGGACTGGGTAAAACCTGAATTAACCGTGGTGCACTTGCGGGAAACTCCTTGCCGAGAGCCTGTGCACCCCCCCGATTAGTCGGGGCTCTAAGAGACTTGGACACTCGGTGTAAATCAAAAACAAAAAAGATTATTCACAATTACTGGAGCATTATTCGTTTGGAAAGAAATAGAAAGGTTTAAGGTGTAAACTGTGAAAAATTAAAGGATACTTATGATAGGGTGTGAAGTGCCACAAGGATTTCTATATTGGTGGTTCAAATGTAGAACTGGAAAATGACATCCTTTTTCGTACTATTGCACATATAAATGAAAAATAATTTGCACATTAAAAAATAAAGAAAAACTAAAGAATTAATCACTGGGAAATTGATTGATTTTGAGTTTTTGGTAACTTTTTATGGAAAGTAAATTAAGGGGTCGTTTGGTTTCTTGTTAGAATTATACATGTATTAGTATTGCAAGTGTCAATTTCAGTTTGACAAGAGCTAGTTGTGTAGGGTTTAGTTATGCAAGAATAGTAATGGAGGGATTACTATGCATGAATTGTTTCTATGATATTTGACTTGTCGTATTAAAAGTTAATGTACATCAGGTAACTTTTGAAATAAATTGTTTATTTACAATGTATGATAAGATGTTTGATCTTTAAAAATGAGGCAAGGCAAGGTATATAGTTGGCAGAGGAAAATACTTTAATCGAAGGCATAAATTTAACTATGGAGTGATATAGGGTAAAATTTTCATTTTAGTTGTTTTTCTCCATGTGGAGTATTAGTTTTCCATTTTCTACCCCGTATAAAATAAATAAATTGATTCATAACTGATACTCCCTCTTTTTCATATTATTTGGCTCCTATGCTAAAAATAGTTGTTTCAATTTACAACATACCAACAACAATAACAACATACCCAGTGAAATTCCATAAAATAGAGTCTGGGGAGGGTAGAGCATATGCAGACCTTACCACTACCTCATGGAGGTAAAACAACAACAACAAAATAGTTCGGTAATCGAAATACACTAAACAACATAGGACAAGAATTACAAGGGAACAACTAGTCCTACAACGCTACTAAACCTCGCAAGGCAAGACAACACTCTACCTCTATTACTCTTTTATCCTAATACGCCATCTCCACACTTTCCTATCAAAAATCATGTCCTTGGTAATATAAAGATGCATTTAATCACCTCTTTTCAATACTTCTAGGCCTACCCTTATTCTTGCGTACCCCCAACGATCAACCTCTTGCACCTCCTCACCATGGCGTCGATGCACCTTTATTGCACATGCCCAAACCATCTTAATCTCGTTTCTCTTATTTTGTCCGCCACGGAGGCTAATCCCACCTCCCGAATAATCTTATGCCTAATCTTGTATGTCCACACATCTATCTCAACATCCTCATCTTCGCTGCATGCATCTTCTGCACGTAAGGTTTGTTAATTGACCATCACTCTGCCCTATACAACAAGGACGATTGAACTACCTATCCATAGAATTTACCTTAAGATTAGATGATATCGTCTTATCACACAAGACTCCAGAGACAAGCCTCCGTTTCATCCAAGCTGTCTCAATGCGATGTGCGACATCATTGTCGATGCCGCCACTACCGTGAATGACGGACCTAAGATATTTAAAACTCTCTCTTTGGAATCGTCTATGTTGCAAGCCTCGCTTCAACGACCACTTCATCCATTGCAACAGTGAATTTGTGTTTCAAATATTCCGTCTTGGTTCTGCTCAACCTAAAACATTTGGACTCTAGCGCTTGCTATGCGCTAGCTGCCACTTTTAGTTTGTGTAAGCGTCTTTGTAACTAATCAATTCTTTCTATAATTGTATTCTAATATCTGAAGAATCCCCAGCTCCTCCACCCCCCACCCCACCCCTCTTTATCCGTTTGCAAATTTGTCTCCCGGTAACGTAAATAATGCAATTTAAGAGTTAAGATATGATCAAATCTGCAACTTCGATCATTATTTCTGTAGTGTTCTCATTGAGCAACTTAGGTCGTAAATTACTGATTTGCTGCTACAATATTTGCTACTACAATAAGTCTAACTATGATGTGAGCCATGTGACTAGCAAAAGTTAACCAATAGATTGGTGAAAGTGAAGAAAATAGGAAAGCAAACTGTGAAAGAAAGCTGAAAGCTTATATTGAATTGGTTGTAAATAATAAAATATACAAGAGCTCCGTACAGGAGTTGGGTTACATGAAATAAGTGAAATTTAGACCAAGTTCCCCAAACAAGAAACATACAGGCTTAGGAAACTTTCCTAATTACCGAAATTAATGATTTTGACATAACCATTAAGATTGTTCCACATTATTGACCTATACGTACTCTTAGCATATAATAATATTCATTCTCTTTACTTTCACTCCCCAGGCCCCACTTGTGGAATTTTACTGGTATTTTGTTGTTGTTACTTTCAACACGTACTGTCAAATTCAAGGTGCTGAAACAATTCCAAGTTTGCAAACTAAAACTTGAAAGTCAAGTAGAGTATGTCGATGGAAGTTAGTATTTAAGGAACAGTGACCTGATTGTACCACTGAAAATGGTGGCTCTAGAATTGAGCCACCGAAATAAAAGAGAAGCTGGAATTCTTCTTCCGGAAAGTCACTGGTAAATTGTACAACAAAAGAAGTGCTTTTAGCGGCATTAAAAGAATGGAATCTATTTTTTGTAATTGGTTCAAGGAGAGGAATCTATTTTCAAACTTCCAAAAGAGGTAGAGGGATGCGAATCTCCATGGCATCATCAGCACTCCTTGAATTGGTAGCTGAGACTTGAGAGTAATGAAAAGGTTATTGTAACAATTGCAGAATTCAATTTTGGATGAAGGACTTGATACTCTGACCTGTTATTGTGAAGAAAAAAAGAAAAGAATACTTTTGCTGGACAATGACCAGACTTTTAAATGTTGAAAGGACGGCCTCAATACCCCCTTCCTGGATGATGAAGCAAGAGAAGCGGAGTAGTTTTGTTAATGTCTTCTTCAGTTACCATTTTTCTTAAAAAAAGAAAGTTATGTGGATGTCTTCTGCTAGAACAATCATAAAAAGAAACAATAACAATTAACTTCTAAAAAGAACGACTTTGATCCGGCCAGTGGCGTACAAGGTACAACACATGCTAGCAAGCTGAAAATGCTTACATCTCTATAAAGTTGCAGAGACTGTGATACTGTGGAAAAAAGAGAGATTGCCTTGAATTGATTGTGATAAAAATATAAGAGCTCCTTTTATGGGAGATTAGATAACATGAAATAGGGAAAGCGTAAACTTAGGAAAGTTTGCTAAATAAGGAAGGATGGGCTAAGAGAACTTTTCCTAAATGCCAAAATTGCTAGGTTATGCCATAACCATTTAGAATACTCCATACCTTTGACCTAGATATTATCTAAATTAGACTGTATTGATTCTCTTGATTTTCATTACAAACAATGCTCAATTACTTGATAAGCACCATTAATGGTACCAGAGATTAGGAAATAGATTGTTGAAAGTAGGAAAAACCGAAAGCAAACAAGCACAATACTTGAAAAGCTCCACTATGTTCTGCCTACTTTAGTGGCGGATCTTAAGGGTAACCTTTGGTTCACGTGAACTAATGACATCCCTTTAAATTAGGTATGTATACATATCTCCTCCCTTATTTTGTTCCTGCAGCTCTTCTTTTCCCTTTTTTTCGCAGTCTTTTCGTTCTTTCATTTGTTTTCAATTGCAGATAATAACCTATTTAAATACCTACTTTAATTATTGTTTGTTCGTTGCGATATTGTCATTGTATGTCTTAAAGGTAGTACAACAACTATAACAACATACCCAGTGTATATCTTAAAAGTGGTGAGATGAAAACTCATATGTATTGATTGCTTATATCTACCTAATGAATATTCCACATGTGTCTTCATATACACCATTATAACTAGATGTAGTTAGTCAATACATACTTTACCTAATTTATAACTTAATTATGGTAAATTAATATAGTTTAGTTAAATACTGAGTGTGGATAAATTTTTACTGTAGCAATGTACCTGTCTTTGTGAAATTCTAGATGTCCAACTGACCTATTTCCTTGCAGTACCACTACTCTTTTGCATTTTCATGTACATTTTTAGGTTAATAAGTCGAAGATGAAACAAAGAGGAAGTGAGAGAGAGAAAAGGTTGAGCCATGGATGTAGCATTAGCCCTACTATGGTTTGCTGTAGTTGTAAAGTTGACCTCTCGAGCTACTGTAGCATGATATTCAAGCTGATTTGTTAGCTTTCCCTTGTTGCTATATCATAATGTAGCATAGTGGTTGTCTTTGCTGAATTTATACTTCGTATATTGTGGTCATGTTGCTGAAATGTGATGTTACCTTTACCTGTAAATCAGTGGATGGTTTTACTGTTGTAATTGCTTCTAGTGCATTGAGGATGTCCCTGCCTCCTCTCTCCACTCTTTTATGTGTGTTTCTTATCTGAATCACAATGTTGTCTCCAGGCTGCATCTTTAACTGGTATCAATAATCCAATTTTAGCTGGCCAGGAGTTGCTCAATAACGGAGTTTGTACCAAGTGGGTGATTGTTAAGATGGGTCCAAAGGGTTCAATTTTAATCACCAAGTCGAGCATAATGTGTGCACCTGCTTTCAAGGTATCAATTCTGTGGCTGTCTTGAATATGTTCTTAAAAAAAAAAGTACCCAATTTGATCTTATTAACAGAAGTTTACTTGTTTGTTCCCCATTAGTTAGCTTACAACAACATACCCGTTGTAATCACACAAGTGGGGTTTGTGTAAGGGGGTTTGTATGCCGACCCTTATCCGATAGGCCCTCGGCTCATCATTAGTTAGCTTATCCCAAAGAAATTTATGTTCTATTTGGGCTCTCTTTTTTCATAGGATCCCCATTTGGGGGGCAGACAGTTGATAAATGATCGCACAACATTTCGGAATATGTAGGAAAATTGAAGCAACACTTGATATGTCATGGTTTCTAAAATAATTACCAACTTCCATCCCCAGTCTTCCCACCAAATGTAGGAACTGTACGGTTCCCTAATATTTTTTCCTTTTAATAACTGAGAAATTTCCAAGACTAGTCACGCTATGAAACTTGATTGATAATAGGCCCACCCCTTTGTCCTTATCCACTTGTGTGCCCGGCATTTGTTTGAGGCAGGGTGGGAACCTGTGACATGGGTCTAACCTACACATCACGTGTTGCGCTTTTATCACTAGATCAAAGCCTTGGGGCTTGTGGTTCCGTAATTCTCCTCTCTTTCTCTTCTCTGGCTAAGTAGGAACCACACAGATACAGTTTAATGAAGTGCATCTTTCATAAATTTGATTTTAAATGTATTCTCTGATACATGCCTTCTGTCTGCCCATTCATTGACCAGGTCAAGATAATCGACACAGTGGGCTGTGGAGATAGTTTTGTGGCTGCAGTAGCATTTGGCTTCATACATGACTTGCCCTTGAGTTATACATTAGCCCTTGCAAATGCGGTGGGTGCTGCAACTGCTACGGGGTGTGGTGCTGGTAGAAATGTTGCCAGTTTGGGGAAGGTCCGGGAACTATTGAAGGAATCAAATTTGAATGAGGATGACAAGTTTTGGGATGAAGTACTAAATGATAGTGTGAACTGCCGGGATGTAACTGTACTGTCAAAAATGGTTGTAAATGGTAACAGTCAGGTGAACCGTGTTTCCCTGCAAAAGGTGGTATCCGAAGTGCTGCCTAAGCTTGAATTTGCAGCAACGATGAGTGGCTTCTTAAAATAGATGATGCAATTTTCTGGTAGGAACACATTTTGTAGATGTTACCATCATTCTGATTGATTGTTGCATATTCACCACCATGGAAAGAAATGCACGAGTTGGAGGGGATCTATTCTGTGCATTATGACATGCATGGTTGTATTAAGGTTGCTACCTTGTGGTGGTCGAATTTGACAGTTTTGTTGATAGAGTAAGAAGTGTCCAGATACTATCCATTGATATGCTTGCACGCATGAAAGAGGGATTGGCAGATAGATTGAGCATTAGTGTTTACGGGAAATTGCATGATCAAGCAGCCTGTGATGCCTGCTTGTTGACGTTTCGGATTTTTTCAACGTGCAGGCTTAAGAAGCTGTGCCTTGCTTCCTGTAATTTGATTCTTACATATGTGACCGCCTGGAAAATCGGGTTTCCTCTTCAAGGGTTACTTAACATACAGAAGGCAAAATGGGCCACCTGTTTTACAATGGATGCCATAAGCCATCTTTTTCTAGTTTAGGATGTTATGTGGAAGATGCCAATTCATATTTCCAACACGGTCACTTTCACCATGTATGATTAAAAAAATATGGTTGGGCATTTCATTTTGCGTGTGCCTTCCCATTATATGCCCATGCAATTATACTGGTCATTTGTGCAAAAATGAGCTAGTTCACCATTGACCAAGTGGTTGCAAATGCACAGATAACCAATTTTGTAACCCCGATTTAAGTGATGGTCTAAGTTCGTAAAACTTTGAAGTCTAGTCATTTCAGATTCAACTTTCTGTAGACACGTTGGAAGTTTGGCATATTGTTTGTGCAAGCAAACTTCAAACATGCATACTTTCACGGGTTTGTGTCAAATTTTCAAGGTGCTTCAGTAAATATGGTAGTTCTCGTGCATATTGTCACGGACTTGGTCGTAATTCCAACGAATCGTGCGGTCTAGCAAACTTTCAATGCTCAAGTTGCTAGTCAACTTGACTCTAATGTTTAACGGAACTTTGAAAGACTAAGCAAAAGACTATGAAGGAATTAGGAAGATCTTGAGGAATAAAGAAAGAGCTCTTTATTAGAGAACTTGGAAGCTTTACAATGCTTTGCTTGATTTGCTCTATTGCTTGATTGCTTGTTTTTCTTGGTGATGAAAATGAGAAGCCTAAGGGGATATTTATACTAGCCCTTTCCCTAAATGGACGGCTAGGATCACTTTGATCCAATGGCTACAATTGCTAGCCTCTAATCTTCCTACATAAATATCTAAGATATTTACATGTCAAGACTAGCCTAGAATCTTCTAGAAGCTCCCAGGGCCTTCTTGCAAGCTCCACATGTTTCTAAGGAATTCTAGAGAATTTTGGAATGCTCCTCTGCCTGTTGTGGACGTTTTTAAGGCATATTTTGGGCAGAATTTGACCTGCTCGTCACATTCTCCCCCACTCAATCTGGCGACGTCCTCGGTGCATCCTCCTTGTAGGCTCGGATAAGGTCTTGGTAGTCCCACAATGTCAGTTCATGTTCCCAGCTTGCTTCACTGTCGGGGGATCCCTTCCATCTTACAAAGTACTCGGTGTAGCTGGGATGAGTCCCTCGTCTGGGAACGATGCAGTGCGCAAGAATTTCTTCCACTTCTCGCTCTGGCATCGTTGTGATGGCTGTAGGTACTCTTTTTGACTCTCCCCGGCTTGGATCATCCTTATTTTGATGGTACGACTTCAGTAGGCTCACGTGGAAGACAAGTGCATCTCCAAGTGTGAGGGTAGGGTCAAGCGGTAAGCTAGCTTTCCGATGCGTTTCTCCACAGGAAAAAGCCCTTCATAACGCCTCACTAGCCCCTTGTGCACCTTGACCAGCCGTCTGCTTTGATGGGGAAGGAGTTTCACCATGACTAAGTCTCCTTCCTCGAACTCTAGGTGTCCCCTCTTAGCATCAACCTATTTCTTCATTTTCTGCGCGGCCTTTGCTAAGTATGCTTTTGCCAAGTCTGACTTCTCATGCCATCCCTTGGCAAATTTGTAAGTTGCAGGATTAGGCCCTTTGTGACCAATGGCCATAGTTTGTGGTGTCATTGGTGGTTGTCCCGTTGTCAGCTCAAATGGACTCGACCCAGTTGATTCACTCTTCTACAAGTTATAAGAAAACTGGGCGATGTCGAGTAGCTTGGCCCAATCCTTTTGATTGGCACTGACATAGTGCCTCAAGTACAGCTCCAGCAAGGCATTCACCCTTTTGGTCTGGCCATTCGTCTGTGGGTGAAAGCTTGTGAAAAAATTAAGCTCAGACCCCAATATTTTGAAGAGCTCCATCCAAAACCTTCTTGTGAAACGGGTGTCCCGATCACTGACTACGGTCTTTGGGATGCCCCAATATTTCACCACATGTTTGAAGAATAACCTGGCAGCATCTTCAGTATTGAACTTGGTCGGGACCGATATGAATACCCCGTACTTGCTGAATCGGTCCATGACTAGCATAATGTTGCTGCACCCCTCTAATTTTGGGAGATATGTGATGAAGTCCATGAAAATACTCTCCCATGGTTTCTCCGCAATGGGCAATGGCTCCAATAGACTGGTTGCGGGATGTTGTTCTATCTTGTCTTGCTGGCACACAAGACAAGTCTTTACATAGAGCTCCACATCATCTGTCATTTGGGGCCAATAATAAGCTCGTTCGATGAGTGCCATAGTCATTCGCGCTCCAGGTGGCTGCCTACCTTGAGTCATGGCACTCCTTAATGATTTCCTTCCTTAAGCCTCCCCATTTTGGCACGTACACCCGATTTCCCTTGGTGAGGAGCAACCCGTCCTCAAGCCAGAATTGGCGCGTCTTCCCTTGACTTGCCAGGCCCAGTAAATTCTTGGCTTGTGGGTCTTGCTCTAACTCCTCCTTTATAAGATCAACCATAGGGAAACTTGGGCTAGTGATGGAGGCAAGTTCGGCCTTTTTGCTCAATGAGTCGGCCACAACGTTCCCCTTGCCTAACTTGTACTCCATCACGAAGTCGAACTCGGCTCAGAAGGCCTGCCACCTGAGTTGCTTTGGTGTTAGCTTCTTCTGCTTAAGGAAGTAACTTGTGGCAACATTATCTGTTTTTACAACAAACTTGGTGCCCAACAGATAATGTCTCCATGTTCTTAGGCAATGCACTACAACGATCATCTCCTTCTCCTGGACCGTGTAGCGCTTCTCCATATCATTTAGCTAACGACTTTCATAAGCCACTGGATGCCCTTCTTGCATAAGGACGCCTCCTAGAGCAAAGTCTGAAGCGTCTGTCTGCACCTCATAAGGTTTGGTGTGGTCGAGCAAGACCAACACCGGCTCCTGGATCACGGTTGCTTTAGGCTCCTCAAACGCTGTTTGGCACTTCTCGTCCCAATCCTAGGTTTGGTTCTTCTTCAACAGGTCAGTGAGGGAAGTGGCTATAGCAGAATAGCCTTTGATGAAATTCCGATAGTAGTTGGCCAATCCAAGGAAGGATCGAAGTTCTGGCACCTTCTTTGGTGGCTCTTATTCTTGTATTGTGCGGACCTTGGACTCGTCCATCCGAAGTTTACCCTTTCCAACGGTGTGTCCCAAGAAGGAGACTTCTCGTTGAGCAAATGCACACCTCTCCTTCTTGACATACAACTCGTTATCTCGGAGCACTTGAAAGACTTGTCTCAAATGATTTACATGATCCTCTAGAGTGTTGCTATATATGACAATGTCGTCCAAGTACACCACCACAAAATTTTCCAAGAACGGTTGTAGGACACGGTTCATGAGGGTGCAAAACGTTGCTGGTGCATTCGTCAGTCCAAAGGGCATCACGAGGAATTCATACGCACCGTACCTCGTGACGCATATAGTCTTTGGTTCGTCCCCCTTGGCAATCCTTACTTGATAGTAGCCGGACCTCAGATCCAACTTGGTAAACCATCGTGCTTGGCCAAGTTGATCAAACAGATCGGCAATAAGTGGGATCGGATACTTATTTTTGACCGTGATCTTGTTGAGCGCCCGATAGTCGATGCATAATCGGAGTGATCTGTCATGCTTCCTCTGGAACAAGACCGGTTCTCCATAGGGCACTTTTGATAGACGAATGTAGCCTATGTACATCAATTCCTTCAATTGCCTCCGTAATTCTTCAAGCTCTGGAGGCGCTATGCGGTATGGCACTGCCTCAGGCGAAGTGGCACCTGGTACCAGCTCTATTTTGTGGTCTACCTCTCTCTTTGGTGGTAACCTCTTAGACAGCTCGGGTGGCATCACGTCTTTGAACTCCTCTAAGACGGGCTTGACTCCTTGGGGCAGTTCTTCGGCTGGAGGAACAATGACTTCTTCCTTTAAGTCTACGAGGTAGGTTGGCTCCTCCTTCTTCACTCCTTTGGCGAGTTGCATAGCTGAAATCTGCTTCTCTTGGAGTCGGGTTTCCCGTTCTAGTGGGACTAGATGAGCGTTACACTCCTCCAAGATACACAGGAAGTTCGCAAAGGGAATTGGGACGGCTTTGACTTGGTCCATGAACTCAATACCCAAGACAAGTGGATAATCGTCTATGGTTACGATGGAGAAATTGATGTGGCCATTCCAATTTCCTAAGCTGACCTTCACATTCCGAGCAACTCCAAAGGTTTCGGTCGGTGCAGAATTGACTCCCTTAAGCCAACCGCATCCTTTCTCATATCAGATGCCCATCCTTTTGGCCTCCTGCAGGGTGAGGAAGTTGCTATCGGCTCTCGTGTCAACTAGTGCCTTCAAGGGGTGCTCTCCGATCTTGGCTTCTGCAAACAACCTCCCCTTCTTCTTGTTCTTAGGCATCTTTACCTTCGCCTTGATTGCACTGAGGAGTCGTAGGGCCCCTATCTTCGCATTTTCTTGTTCACGTTCCTCAATCAAGGCCGAGAGTTTGCTCTTTTTAGGGCATTCCCTCGCCTTGTGTGGCCCTTCACAAAAGAAGCAGCTAATCAGGGGTCTTACTCTAGCCTGGTGCTCCTTGGATCCCTTTGCCCTTTCTGTTGCCTCCTTGCCTCGATGTGGGTCTCCCCCACTCTTTCTCTTGCCGCCATTGTCCTTTGGTTTAGGTTTCTCCACTTTTCTAAACTCAATAAGGGACTCGGCAATGGAGATAGCAGTGGTCAAGTATTGAGCCCCTCGTCATTGGATCTCAAGCCTGGCCCACTATTGTAAACCATCTATGAAGGCAAAGAAAGCTTCCCTATTAGGATAATCGAGGATCTCAAGAAGTACCTCGGTAAACTCTTTCACATACTCCCATATGCTTCCCTTGTGTTGCAGTCGCCTCAACTTGGTACGGGCCTCTTCTTCAACGTTGCTTGGGTAGAACTGCTTCTTGAGTTCTGCCCTGAATACCGCCCAAGTGCTAATAGAGCAGGTGCCTCTTTCTATGTCTCCCTGTCTACTTCTCCACCACACTATTGCAGTGTCTTTTAGGTAGAGACTGGCCATATCCACCTTTAGGGCTTCGTCGGTCATAGTGAGCGCCCTAAAGTACTGCTCCATGCTCCAGATGAAATTATCTAGCTCCTTCACATTTCTCGACCCTTTGAAAGACTTGGGTCAGGGAACATCTAACTTAGAAGTAGTAGTCCTTACCTCGGACGTAGTCGGATTACCTTGGGCAAGAGCCCTTTTGCACAGGCTAAGCTCCTCCTCTGTGTTCTCCAGCTTGCGCAAAAGCCTCCCTAACTCTTCCCGCATTGAAGAAATCTCCGCCTTATGTGTTTCCTACATGGCCTTCACACTGTCAAGACATTGGGCCAGGACTTGGTTCATGGCGAATTGCATCTCCTCTCGCAATCCGTCTAGGCCTTGTTCGACCTCCTCGAACTTCTAGTCGACCTCCTTGAACTTTTTCTGCTCGTCGGCTATGGCCAGTTCCAACTTGGCTAGCCGTGTCTCAATCTCCACCATGGCCTCCCTGGATCGAGACCTCTGGCCCTTGGACTTCTCCTTACAAACTTGGGTGATCTCGCTTCCGCCTTCTATTCCTCTTGGTGTTCCGACGGTCTTCGAACCTTCGCTCTAATACCAATTGTCAGGGACTTGGTCGTAATTCCAACGAACCGTGCGGCCTAGCAAACTTTCAACGCTCAAGTTGCTAGTCAGCTCGACTCTAATGCTTAACGGAACTTTGAGAGACTAAGCAAGATTATGAAGGAACTAGGAATATCTTGAGGAACAAAGAAAGAACTCTTTATTAGAGAACTTGGAAGCTTTACAATGTTTGCTTGATTTGCTCTATTGCTTGATTGCTAGTTTTTCTTGGTGATGAAAATGAGAAGCCTAAGGGGATATATATACTAGTCCTTTCCCTAAATGGACGGCTAGGATCACTTTGATCTAATGGCTACAATTGCTAGCCTATAATCTTCCTACATAAATATCTAAGATATTTACATGTCAAGACTAGCGTAGAGTCTTCTAAAAGCTCCCAGGGCCTTCTTGCAAGCTCCACACGTTTTTAAGAAATTCTAGAGAATTCCGGAATGCTCCTGCCTGCTGTGGACGTTTTTAAGACATATTTTGGGAAAAATTTAACCTGCTCGACACAATATGTGTTGGCACACTATCAACTATGAAGTCCTTGTACATTGGAGTAGTCGTTACTCTTAAAAGTTTATATAAAAGTAACTATGGACAACAAAAGTTCTTATGGCAGAGATATTGCTTGGAGGAAAGTTGGGACTTTTGGCATGAATCTTAGGTATTAAAAATTTACAAATTGTGTTGCTGTACTAAAGACGCACGACAAAACTTTAGACATTTCCATATGAATTTTAAGCATTTACTTTTGTAGTAGTCAGACATATGACCGAACCAATGCAAAACCAACAAAGTTGCACCAAGAATGGCAACGACGGATCCTAGGATATGTGAGTTGTGACTTGTGACCACCTAAACAAAACATAGCATATGGCGAGAAAATAGTAATAGAAAATTAGGATAACAGGCTCGACCGGTTATTTACATAGACGACTCCAAACATGTCAAAGCCCATAATCCATCTCAACTCTATTGGTTGCACAGTCGAGTAACCATTGTATTGCAGTGGAATAGAAGAGATTCATTATACCCATGGAACAACAATGCCAGAGAGGAAAGGAAAATGGAATTTTCGGACCTATCATTGACCATACAAATGCCGTTAACCCCTTTAACTACTTTACAACCACTTATGTGAAAGCACATGCAAGGAGCTACCACAACAGCAAAACTCAAAGGAAGTCAATTTAGAAAAGCTCCAAAAGACTTGACAATGGCATATACAGCTAATTAAAGATTCAAACTAGGAGCATCTTGCCCATGAAAAGGAAAGCAATTCTTTTTCATATCCATGCTGTAAAATGAGATGAAACATTTATGTACTCTGCGGAATATAGGAATAGCGTAAAAACAAAATTTAAACAACTACAGGTAAACCAACCAGCAATTCCACCTAAATACCTAATCATGATACAGCTAACTGAAAATAGAACCTTTCTAAACAGCTGATGACTTCAGATCTCATGGTTGTAAGCATGACTTGTCTCGAGCAGGATATCCATCAATAACCATAGCTGGATCCATAATTGGAACCATAGTCAGCAGTAGATGGATAGGCAGTGCCACCTGATGGTGAAGTGTATACTGGACCTTGAGAATAAGGATTATAACCTTGGAAAGGTGGTCCAGCTGCAACATTCTGCACCGAGCTAGCAGCACCAGCAATAGCATTCTGCACCACAAGGGTGGTAAGAACACAACACATTTCCGAGAAATCTCAGTTGTAAGACTGCTATTACAATCTCATTCTTTTGCAGTTAAATATAAAGCTCACAGTCAAGAGGTGACAATGGGTCTTCTGGAAATGGTAGCAGAGACAATTTTGCTTGGAGATACAGAATCCTAGATCAAGAGAAACATTTTTTTCATTTAATGCTTGGGTTTTAAGAAGATTGATTTTAATTTGTACATCAAGGTCATTTTGCACTTCTGTATTGAACATACGCATGTTAGTATGCTCATATATACTAGAAGTGGACAGAAGTGTCTACAAGAAACGTGTACCAACTTTTTCCTACATTTGTTAGTAATTTTTCAATTCTTAGAATTTTTTTAATGTATTTTCACAACTTATGGTAATTTATGCTGATTTTTATAGCTTATAAATATTTATAAATTACAATTGATGGGTTTATGTCCCATGCCTTGGGGATTGCCCCTGTCCCCATGTTAAGGTAAAGCATATTGCCTTTGTGATCACACCTTTTAAACTCATCCCCCACCTGCGACATGGTAACACCACCTCTCCTCTCTACTTCTCTATTCCTGTATAACAAAAAAAAAAAACTTCATAACACCCAGCCCACCCAACCCTTCATTTCTCCACCGATGCCAAATAACCCTAATTGGGCGACAATTTGATTTCCACATCTATGTCACAAACCCAGAAACAGCACTGTCACTGTAGGATTTCCAAAAGGTAAATTGAAGTTCAATAATTGAATTATCAGAATATATTACCTGAATTAATTGCTGAGCTGTTTGAACTTGTGATGCAGATCCAGTTATCTCAACAGTCATCTCACCAGGAACACCTTTTGTTTCTTGAATTGCAATAGAAGCACCACTGGCCCGACGAACATAGCTAATATTTGAACCCGAGGTCCCAATAACAGCATCAGCTAAGGACAAAGCAATTTGCATGTTTTGTGTGACCTTCAAAAGAAAAAAACATTTAGGAAAAGGAGCATCAGATAACAGAATGTTGGGAGCACTACATAAAAAGAATTCAAGGTCTAAAAGTTGGATCTATCCGGTAGTATCCATAAAAGGCCATCTGATACTTATCACATGTAACATATATAGGCATGATGTATATGCCACCTCTACATGCACCTTCGTTGGGTGATTTATCAATCAAGATCAGAGTCCAACTCCCCAAATTATCAAATTTGCAGAGAATGTGTAAATTAGGTCCGTAATTGCATTCAACAGATTGAATGCAGAAAAAGAACACACCTTTGTAACCACAGATTGTTGTGTTTGCACATTTGTACCATAAGTTCCCACTGAAGCATCTCTACTATTATGGGGAGGGGCCTGACGAGGCCTTTTTCCCAATGGTGGCATGTCTACTGGTGGAAAATAATTATCAAATTGTCGTGCAGGTGGCATGTACTGAGTGCTGGGTCCAAAACCAGGTCCAGCCCCAGCCCCAGCACTCCCAGGGAAACTGGATGGAGGAACGGCCCATGACTGAGTAGGTCCAGCTGGAGGCATGTTCTGATTTGATCGAACATTTGGCATTTGCATCTGAGTAGACAAGACAAAGTCATACTTCCCGCCCCCCAAAAAATCCACGATAGTAAAATTCCCATAAAACCAGAGAACAGACTTACTTGCATCTCAAACAATCCAATTACACTATGATCAATTAAAAATTTCCTGAGATGTGATGCAACCATTTCAACTGCTTTATGCACCCCTGCAGGCTCTCCTTGTATCTCAACAACATTATCATCAGGAAGAGCAAAAAGTGGAAGGTAATCTGCAGAATCCAGTTAATGGAATCAAACATATGATAACATTTCCAGAAGGAAAACGAAGAAATAACAATAACACACACGACACAACAGCATACCACTTAACTTCCCAACAAAAACACACAGCATGTTAGTTTCTTGAGCTTTACCAAGTTAATTCAAGAGGCAAACAAGACAAAGGGAAACCAACCAAAAGGCCCAGAAACTGTGTTATTCTTCCTCAGAATAGTTACTTTGATTGTTCCTCCGCAGCTTTTTCATCTCTCCTATCTTTTGACCAACAAATTCAGGTTTCTGAATTTTCAATACCTAGAATTATCATTATCTTGGAATTTCTTTATTTCAATAACGATGAATGACACACAATATTCAGTAGCATCACTCATCAGCTAATACATTTAAAGATTATACACATGAGCGAATGTTAGCTCCATGTCCTTTTAGGACCCAATGTATCCCACCTAAAGCCAGCTCGAAATCATAGTGGTTCACAAAAAGAGACAGAAAGGGAGGAGTCTTTAGCAAGTTCCTAAGATATTTAAGGAATTCCAAGAAGCCCTTCTAAGTTTTGAGGAGGTAAAAAAGGTAGGGCCGAGAAGATTCTCACAAAATCCAAAAGCAAATTGGATCCTAGAAGCAAAGCATATTGTTAACGAAATCGTCTTCACAAAAATCCAACGTGAACAAGCCTTTTCAGTAAGTCCACAAGGGCTATCTACAATTTACAGCTATTCACAAGAATCATACACCCTATTACGAAAACATATCCTTTTTTTGTTTTGATATTGTAACCCCATTCCACAAACCCCACCAAAACCTCTCACACGGAGCCAAGCTGTGGGTTTTTACACTTAGTGGGTGTTTGGATTGGCCTAGTCTAAGAGGCTTTTGGCTTTTAAGCTATTTTTTAGTTTTGGAAATGCCTGTTAACTTAAAGTGCTCAAAGCACTTTTTCTAGGCTGGAAAAGAAAAACCTAAAGTCAAAAGTTGGATGTCCCCAACATATGGGTTTTGGCTTATGAGTCACTTTTAGAAAAAACAATCCAAACACCCTCTTGGTTCCTTAATGACTATAACCACCACGCTCCTGGTTAGAGGTGGAAATCTTAGCTTTAGCTCCCTTAGTGACTATAACCACCAAACTCCTAATCAGAGGTGGAAGACTTAGCTTCCCTTGATGACTCAAACTACCAACCCTCTAGCTGGGAATGGAGGGCCTTTCCACTAAGCTATCCCTCCCCTTGTGTCATTTTAAGCTAAAATATCATTTCCTTGAAAAACAATTATAAAAAAGGATATCCATAACTAATTTTTCTTCTAGCACAATTGTCCTGGCTTAGATTAAATCATTTCACCACTTTCGGCCATATATAATAAGCAAAGTCGAAATGGATATCAACACGGTTACAAGCACACCCTATAAGGGCAAATATAGGTCAAATTGATAATAAGAAAGCATATGTATATTTGTAAACTCATTCATTCAACCAGACTTTCACAGTCTCACTTGAGATGTGTTCAAGCTCAGGGACTAGGTGAGAGCAGGTTTGTACATTGTCTCGCTTAAGTAACATTTCAGATGGTCAATAAAATTATTTACTCTTCTGCTTCTGAAAATATGCAAGTGATTAAGAACAAGAAAAGTAAATAAAAACTTAACTGCTAAATTTGAATTAGAAACTTTTTTTTTTGATAAAGCAAGAGATAGTACAAATGGCATCAAAATTTTGATTTACAAACTTACAACTATATCTTTTCATCTTAACTAAAATTTGAAATAGTTTCCACACTTGACTTGCATCATTTTTACTTCATATATTTCAATTTCTTTTCTTTTTTAAATGGAAGGCCTCATATTTTCTAGTCACAATTAGTTTTTTTTCTTTTTATCAGGAAATTTAGTTATCTTCCTTAAATTGCACATTATTTTTTACATTTGTGCCTTTCTCTAGTAACCACTTTCCACTTAAAGTTCAGCAACAAATCATGGCACTTCCGTTCGCTTCACTTTGACACTGCTGGAGTGAGCAGTAAATCCTTATTAGATGCCCAAGAGTGTTACTAATATCTCCGCCATTATACAGATTAGAGCCCTAGTTAGCCAACGTGCACTTGCCAAAATTATGAGAGCTCACATGAAAACATTCCTTATCCTATATCAAGAATATCACAGAGCCAAATTTCTCTTGAACTACCCTATAGCTTGACAGCATTGCAAGGCTATTAGGGACTGTAACTGACAAATGAATCAATAGCGAGAAGGATTAAATTCTCAAGAAAACAAACAAGACAGTGATATCTAAGTTAATGAGAGAAGCACCTTGTCCAACCACTCGAATGGTGCACTGAGATGTATCTTGAATAGACTTAATAGTGCTACCCTGTTTCCCAATCAAGTTTCCAGCCTGTGAGGCTGGCACAAGCAGTCTTGTCGTGACTGACCTCCCAGCGCCTGGTGGAGCATTAGCTGAATCAGTGCCTACATCAACAATCTGCTTATGAACCTTCAAAAGACCAGCCATAGCAGGTGGAATTAAGAGGCTGGGCTCTTCTTTTGCAGATATCATCACCTACGACGAAAAAGAACTGTCAATCTATGGGCAGCAAGATATAAGGAAAATATGCACCTAATCAACCAATGACTATTCACACTATGTTCACTTATTCAGATTCAATCACTATCACAGTTAATTACACAGATAATGCAGCATCAGTAAGTATAGTGTTGTCTTCTGGTATGAGAAGGAGATAGGCTTACCGGAAAAACTGCTGAAGTCAAGTGGAATACAAAACCCAAAATGTCGATTTTACAATTATTCTAGCTTATTTTCCAACAAATTGCCAGACAACCATCCCTCCAAAAATGAAAATAATAGATTCCTTGCAGTGAACTTTTTAAAGAGAATTTTTTTTTTTAATTGAAGATTGTACTTGAACTACAACTTATTAAGTACTCCTGAATCATCAGGCATTCAGTAGACCTCATACAAAAATCAAGCATCTTGGTAGGACATGGGCGTTTTGCACCAGGTGTATTTACATCTATAAACTACTGAGCGTGAATTCCTATGGATATGCCAACTTATTAAAATGCCTATTAGACCTTTTAATACCATATGATTGTTAAATATGGTTGAGTTACTTATTTGTTTACTACTTAGCAAGGCATATCCACAGAAATATAAAAGCAAATTTGGATCCTTCTAGATAGTCTATAAAAACATTGTCGTTATATTTTCAAGCCACTTTTTCATAAATTAAAAATTATGAATCTCACATAATTCTTTTTCTAAGCTTCTTGTTCAACTATATTCCAGCATACAATCTTCTATTTAATAATTATTTTTTATAAGTTTGATTAAATGATTTTAAATGTTTTTCATGTGGAAGTAATGTCCTGCAAATTGTTAGTTACAGTTGTTAGCTTCCACTTTTATACAGTGCAACATCTTCTGGCAAGACACGAACCAACCAAGTTTTGAAGTTACCACACATAGTGCACTGCTTCTTGGAACTGATAGTGAATCAAGGCAATTCTCATGGATTCTCAGAAGTCAGAACAACTTTACAGCACTTGTAATGCTCAATGCCGATGAATGCAGTCGCGATCTTGGTTCTTCTAGTGTAGACCACTTTCATTGAAACGTTTCCTTACAAGGGCAAGAACCTGCACACACTCATGTTGGTTACTATGACAAAGAAACTCTTAGACTATTTTGGTTGTGTTAGATTCTTGTTTTTTCCACGCACTTTGAAGAAGTTGGTCATAGTTATCGTTCAATTAGTTGAATAGAACTTAAAATTCTCTCATAAAGTTAAAGAACTTAAAATTCTCTCATAAAGTTCAAGAAGTTGAGCATAATTGTTATTTCTCAAAAAAGTTGAGCATAATTATTGTTCAATCAATTGTATATTACTTATTTTTATTAGTACCCCCTCACTTTATTTTCTGTGATAGTTGATGCTTCTTTCAACGCTAATACTTACGGTTTAATCAATTGCATATTACTTTTTTTTTTTTTTTGAGAATCCTCACTTTATTTTCTGTGATAGTTGATGCTACAAACAATATTGCTAATTGATTCTTCTTTTCTACTTATTTCCTTTACGTAGATACATGCAAGACTAATTCATACTACCTCTGGACCACTTGTTACATTTTTTGTTTACATACCCCTTAAAAAACTACATATTTTAACTATCATACCCTTATTTATATCTTTAAACATTTAAAATGTTGATTCAATAAATATTCTCTCTTGAATCTCTTTTCAATAAATAAAAAAGAGTTGATCTAAACAATCACAATATTGGATTGTGTATATGTGTTCATCACTTAGATGCTAATCAGTCAATGTTTATCACTTCCAAAAATAATTATTATTAAGGGCAAAAATGTACTCAATTACATCTTCATTTCTAAAATGACACTTATTTTGGACCATCTATTTTTAGTAAGGATGACAGTAAAGTAATCTAGAGAGAGTACAAAACTGTTGTTAACACCATTTCAGTTGGCTTACAGTAACATATAGAATCAAAATAGTACTAGCCTAAAGAGGTTCCATGAACCTCTATTCTTTCTTTTTGGAAATGTTTTTTTCCTAAAAGGACCAGATGGCCCACTTTATTGATTAAAAAGAAGAATATTAACAAAATCAAAGTCCAAAAAGCTAAGCCCAAAACAAAAGCAAAAACAACAAAACTTAAAAGAATTAGTAAAGTGGAATCTCTACTTTGTAGATTTGTAAATAAGAAATGCGTCTAAGTAAAAATATGCTTAAGGCAGATTTCTAGAACGATGAAACACCAATATCTAAAATCATTCCCCATAGGCATGCATTTTTATTAAATGAAGAATTCACCACACGCAAGCAGTACTAATAGCTGTATTAACAATTGTAGATCAACCTTAAACTATTGCATGACAACCACTGAACTGAGTGGTAGTTTGCAAAGACTTAAAAAGATGAATAATCATAATCCTACATGCATGCAGGTGGGTGAAACTAACACAAGGATACCTATATTAACATATGCAAGCCATAAAGATGGTTCGAACAGTAAGACGAATGGAGCATGTAGCTTTCTGCAACAGCAACAATGGTTATCTCATGGAAATAATTCACATCATTAGAATGCATATATTTATACAAAAGATGTCCATAATTATGTAGATCCTAAATAGAGAAAATGACAATATCTATCAGCAACTCACAGCTCTTTCAGTGGTCCCAGGAGGACCATCAAGAACCTTAATGCGAGCTTTTGTCTCCTCACAGGTCTTCTTAATATACTCTCCTCGTCGACCAATGATGCTGCCAACTTTCTGAATAGGAACTAAAATCCTGAAGACATTATTTCCTGGCCAGCCTGGCCATCTTTTTCCTTCACCAGCTCCTGTATCAGTTGGAGTAACTTTTACCTCTTCAGAAAGAAGTATCTCCTCAGGTGCACTATTCACAGCAGGAATAGTATCTGAGCCATGAATGTTATCCATGTTATGCACATCATTTGTGTCATGGACATGATCAGCATCATGCACATGATTGACGTCGTGCACATTATTCTTCCCATTCATATTATCATTGTCTTGAACACTGTTCATATTATCCAGGTTTTCTGTGTCATGCAATCTGCCCATCTCAGGCAGCTCAAAATTTTCATCAGCCATTTTCTGGAAGAAAAACAAAAAGACATTTAGAAAAATATCCAGTTTCAGCCCATTGGCTAAATGAACTATTGAACTCTGAAAGGCCTCCTGCATTTCATGTGCGCAGAAGCTGGAACATAATAGTTTGCCTTCATATGTAAGGCTTGCCCAATAAATAAGAAAAAAGACAGAAAAATGTGCATCATTTCTAATATAATAATCTCCATAGAAAAACAAAAAGACATTTAGAAAAATATCCAGTTTCAGCCCATTGGCTAAATGAACTATTGAACTCTGAAAGGCCTCCTGCATTTCATGTGCGCAGAAGCTGGAACATAATAGTTTGCCTTCATATGTAAGGCTTGCCCAATAAATAAGAAAAAAGACAGAAAAATGTGCATCATTTCTAATATAATAATCTCCATAGAGATCTCAAGAAATTAGCACATCAAAACTAAAACAGCGAAATAAAGTGGGATTTTCAGAAAAACACAAAATTAGACCCTGTGGACTCACTATAAAGCATCGGTATAACCAAAAATTTGAATTCCATGCAGGAATCACAAACCACCAGAAAATCAAACATATTAAAAACAACTTTCTTTGAGCATGCATGCATCACTGACCCCAAAAATTCTCAATCATGAGCCTAGCCTTCTCAAGAGCAAAAATCAAACAGAAGCTAATTGTTTTTTTTTTTTAAAATTAAAAAAGTTATAACTTACAAGTTGCAATACTCAAACCTTCTAAATATTACCACTTCTTTCTTTGATTGAAATCATCCTCTAGTACTAAGTCTAGAAAGTCCCAAGGCTCGAGTTCAACTGCAAAGGTAAATACTACATGAGATGCCACTTCACAATTCAGAATCCAAATGGAGTAATGGTGAACTAGGTCTGGTACTTAAGGGAGAAGATTAGACGGATGGTACATTAACCACTCAAAACCTATGTTGCTCAAACACTTCAAAAATGCCATCAAGGAGTGAGTGCATTATCTACTCGAAACCTATGTTGCTTGGACTCTTCAAAAATGACATCGATTGCAAGTCATATTCTCCAAAAGTAATGCATTTTTGGAGAATCCTATGCAGGTGCAGCAACATCTTTGAAGAGCCTGGCCAACGTAGAGGAAACCATAGATTTTTCATTACAAAAGAAACCTACATCTAGAACCTGTAAAATACATAACCCTAACACCTTGGGACTCCCACGTTACCAAAAAAGCTCAGACAAACCCAAAGCTTCGCACCATCACCCAAGGGTTTTACCAAAGCTCGCCCAAAAAAACCCTGAAGTTTTAAAACCCTAATAAAAAAGCCCTCAATTCTGGAACCTTTTAGAACCATCTATTTCCAAATAAAAATCATCATCCTGAAACACATAAACAAGCCTAAACCCTCCGACAAACAGGAAAATTGATAAGATTTTGTAAACAATAAGGTATATACATAAGCGCGCACACAGAAAAACATGGATTTAATACGAGAGATTTGTAAAACTGAATATGGTTAACATGAAATACTTACAGAGACTGAAAGTTTGCGTAATCGACGAGAGGGATTTGAGTGCGAACTGTGTAGAAGAGCGGGAGAAGGAAAATTGACACAGACTGAACAGAAACGTGGACAGTAGGTTTTAAATAATGAGACAGCTGGGATTTTTTGTATAAATTATATATGATGGATATGGTCAAATTTGAGTGGATTAGGTAATAAATTGATCAAGGTTTAATTTAATTTTAATATGTTTGAGTTAAAATGAATTGAATCAAAACAGATTGAATAATGAATTTCTAATTTACTTACTTTATTTGTTTTTTAATATTTTAATATTTAATTAAATTATATTTTTTTGGCTAGATAAAAAATATAAAATTAAAGTAGAGTGTTTTAAAAGTATGTTGATAAGATTTTTCTCAAGTCAATTCAGATTGAATATCAATTCAATTTTTTTAAATGGATTGAAATGAGTTGAATTAGATTGAGATAGATTGAACTAAGAATAACTCGCCCAAATTTTAATAAATTAAAAAAATTAAATAAGTTAAATTTAATTTTGCCACATCTAATTATATCTACTTCCAATACTTCTTCTGATTGTCATTTTGGCGTTTCAAATTGGGAGAAAATGACACTAATGATTTCTTATTTTTGGTGAAGGTTCAAAATAGTCATTTGAATTACTCCTTGAGTATTTTTGATTAAGGGTGAATTTGGAGTAATTGAAATTAATATACTATTTAAAATAATAATTATTAATCTAGTAAATGCACAATTTAATAATTATGATGATTTTTTTTTGTCATAATGTAATTATAGTGTATATTGTTAGTGAACGCGCCTTGCACGTATGCTACATTAATTTAAAAATTATATATAAATAGTACTTGATAGTAAATAAATATAATATTTATGTAAATAAAATTAAATAAATATTATTACCTTAATCCAATAGTTTAGTATATCGTGAAACGTCAAAGATGAGAAAATCAATTCAATTGTTTATAATATAGATGAGTTTTTTAATACATAAAATAATAATTTAGATTTGAATAATTAGAATTAAAATAATTAATTGATCAAAATTTAATGTAATAAAAGATTCTCAAATAAAAAAGAGTGCTTTAATGTTTTCAACATAATTTTACTGAATTTTTTTCTTTTAAATTTTTTTATACGACATACTTTTATTAATAAAAATATGACAACCAAAATTTTTGTTAATTATTTAGAGAGAATAGTCCTAAGTCAAAAGTGAATTTTAAAATATAAAGAATATCTAATACAAAGCTGAATCTTGAAACTAAATAAATAAAAATTCAAATAATAAATTAAGTAAAATAGTGAAAAAATAATTTTGTCTAAAGAACAGTATTTTAATGAAGTGCAAAAAGTTCAAATAACATTTCTAAGGGTCATCACACTTTTAATATAGTGTATATGTATATTAAAATAGAAGAATAAAAAGTGAATTATCTAAAATTAAGAATTTATATTAGACAAATAAGAAACTTCATAAATGATATTAAATTAAATATTTAAGATATATATTGTCTTTTG
>JAOTQJ010000111.1:19553359-19579552 GCA_025642045.1 Solanum sejunctum | reverse complement strand
ACAAATTGCATTACAATAGAATTCTCTCACTTACAGTTCATGTAGAATTAGAACGTACCCAACAAACAAGTGAGTCCAAGATTATAATTCCATTGCATCAGCTAGATCACACATCTTAGGCTTAGGCATCACTTCAAGGTCAAAGACCCTTCCACTAAGAACTTTTGTGTTTTTAGCACTTCCATCCTTTCTTATCTTGACAGTTCTATCTCAACCTTCTCTCTCTTACTTTTTGAACCATGTCCCTTGTCAAATTTAGGCACTGGATCCTCAACTGCCCCTTCCCTTGTTCTCCTGAAAGCCCTCTAATAAGACACTCTAACCTTTCCTTTGTTTAAAAGTGCAACACCACTTGGTGGTTTACTTCACCAGCACTTGAGATAAATCAATCACATCTTCTTCTAGGACTAGGTTCTCCATAATTTTTGCCTTTCTCAGTCTTCTCCCACAAAAGTACGAACTTTGTTTTCTTTCATGTCATCACTCATCAGTTTCTTTGTTGTTCCTCTAGTGAGATATGGACTCTTCTTTGGTACTGTTTCACCAGTTTCCTTTTCATTTCTTTTACTTGATATAGGCACCATTTTGCTCTTTACTTTCCAAGACAATGGAAGATTGTCTTCTTTATCTTCATCCTACACAAAGTCTGGCATGGAAAAAATCCCTTGAGGAGTATCAATTTGGAATGGGATTAACTTTCAACTCCTGAGCTATCTCAACTCCTTTCTCAAAAAAATGTGTGTTCGAGCTTTCCTTTATCTCAAACAGGCTTTGTGCCACTATCTCCTCACTCGCAGTCAAAATGACTCTCCTCTCTTATCTTTAGGAAGATCTCTCTCCATAGCAAAATCAAAAGTTAGAGTGAAGAGGGGCCCTTTTAAACTTGAGAGCTAACTTCTTATCTTCGAGAAGGAAAGTTGGTTGAATGGACTCAAGAGGAAAGAGGGTTTGTATAGTGTTGGTATTTGGAGCAAAAGGGGTTTTTAGAGATATTTTCAGAATATAAGTCTTGAGGATTTTTTTGTTAGAGAGATAGGGGTTTCCTCATTCGGAAGAATGGTTGAGTTTTTTGTCAAATGAGGAGAATTTCCAGAAGAAGGAGCTTTTGATGCTTCTATTTTATTAATATCATCAAGCATTTTGTTTGGGGTAGAATCGGATGAATGAGCCATTATACAGGTTGCCTTCTTTACAAGAGATTCAAGGGGAGAAGTAGGTTTTTTTAAGGACTTTTGAGAACGAGGAGAGTTTTATAAGAGTCTATAGGGCCTTTTTTAGCAAAGGGGAAAGTAGGAGAAAGTAAAAAGGTTTTAGGTCCCTTCGGAAGGAGTGAACGGTGATTAGGTTTTCAAGTGTGATAGGATAACTATCAACTGACAAAGAGCTAACGTAGAACAGTACCTATAGTTCTCAAATGCAAATTAAAAGTAATAAAAGAAATGCTAACCATTTGAGAAGGGACCAAGTCCCTCTCTAAAGTTTCAGATGTTATGCTCAAAATTATTTTCCAACTTCAGTTATCTTTATTGAATCACTATGAGTGTATACATGCGCGAAGATACAAGAGCTGAATTTACCATAATAAGCATCACAAAAATAAAAGGATACCTGCCCTTCTAATCATAGCCAAAAAGGAAGTTGATTTGCCTCAAAACCAAAAGATTTACTCTATCTTTAGCATTCTAAGCTCCAATCTGTTTCAAACTGATCTCTACTCAAGGCCTTTGTGAAAATATCTGCAATTTGATCTTCAATTTTACAAAATTGTATATAGATATTCCCCTTTTCAATGTTGTCCCTCAGAAAATTATTTCACATCAATGTGCTTGGTCCTCCTATGATAGACCAGATTCTTTGCCATGTACAAAACACTTGTGTTGTCACACAACAATGGAATGGTATCTGTGATGACACCAAAGTCCTTTAGTTATTGTTTAATCCATAGCAATTTTGCATAATAATAGGCAACATCTACATATTCAACTTCAGTAGTTGAAAGAGCAACAAAGTTTTGTTTATCGGTTCCCCAAGATACAAGACATGATCCAAAAAAGCGAGTCATTCCAAATATGCACTTTCTACCTACTTGATACCCAGCATTAGCATAACCAACCAGCTCAAAAGAATCACCTATAGGATAGTGTAGGACCAGGTCCCATATTTTCTTTAAGTACCTCAAGATTGTTTTAGCTGCTTTCAAGTGGGACTTTTTTGGCTTTGCCTGGAACCTTGCACATATTCCAACATTGAACACTATGTTTGGTCGACTTGTAGTCAAATACAGTAATGATCCCATGATACCCCTATACATAGTCTCACTAACACTGGGACCAAGTTCATTAGCATCCATCTTGGAATTTGTTCCCATAGGAGTATCAATAGGCTTTGCATCCTTCATTTGAAATTTCTTTAGCAACCCATTGATATGTTTTTCTTGACTAATTTAGGTTCCTTCACGAGTTTGTTTAATCTGCAAACCCAACAAGAAAAACAATTCACTCATCATTGCTCATTTCAAATTGACTTCCTATCAAGCTTGAGAATTCACTATACATAGTCTCAGAGGTAGAACCAAAGATGATATCATCAACATAAACTTGTTTGATATTAAGTCCCTTCCTCTTAAATAATGTATTGCCAATTTTGCCTCTTTTGAACCCATTCTCCAGTGGGAACTTAGACAATCTCTTATACCATGCTCTAGGTGCTTGTTTTAAGCCATAAAATGCCTTGTCCGGTTTGAAAATATGGTTAGAATAATCAACATCTTCAAATCTAGGAGGTTGTTTAACAAAAACATCCTCTTTTAGGTATCCATTCAAGAAAGCACTCTTGACATCCATTTGATAGAGCCTGAAACCCATAAATGTTGTAAAAGCTATAAGAATTCTAATGGCTTCCACTCTAGCAACAGGAGCAAAAGTGTCATTATAATCAATACCTTCTTCCTGCTCGCAGCCTTGAATCACTAGCCTTTATTTGTTTTGAATAATAGCACCATATTCATCTAGTTTGTTTTTGAAGATCCACATAGTGTTAATGATTGTTCTATTAGATAACTTAGGGACCAGGAGCCACACCTTACTTTTTTCGAACTGATGCGACTCTTCTTGATGGAATTTACCCAATCACTATCTCTTAGCGACTCCTTCACATTATTAGGCTTAGTAGAAGAGACAAAGGCTGAAAATACGACCATGTTCCTCGTCTTGGATCTGGTTTGAATTCCAGAATCTAAGGTGAGATGACATTATCCAAGGGGTGAGAAGATCTGGATCCATGAGGATATTTTAGGAGCTTGACTTTCTTCTTCAATTTCAGCATTGACTTCTCCATCATCTGCATTTTCAGATTGTTCAACAACGCTTTGTTCATCATTAGCATTTGGTTCAAGACCAAGTCCCTCATCTAGAACGCTTACAGCTCCTGTTACGTCAAAATAAAAATTAGTCTGCTCCAAATTGCTTTCACCATCTTGATCAGCATTTACACCATCTTTGTGAAACTGTAGTAATTCTTTAAACTCAGTCTCATCTTGATCCTTCAATTTTTCAAGTTCACCAGACTCATCAAAGATCACATGGACACTTTATTCAATGCATGATGTTCATTTGTTGAAAACCCTATAAGTCTAGCTGGAATTTAAGTAATCCATAAACACACCTTCATCTCTTCTTGTATCAAACTTATCCAGGTCTTCCTTGCCATTATTGAGAATGAAATATTTGCAACCAAAAGCTCTCAAGTAACTCACTTTGGACTTTGTGTTGGTGAGAATCTCATAGGGTGTTCTGTTGAGAATAAATCTAATCAAACATCTATTAGTCACATAATAAGCAGTATTTATAACTTCGCCCCAAAAGTTTTTGGGAAGTCCAGAATCTATCAACATTGTTCTGGCAATATCCACCAAGGTTCTGTTCTTCTTTTTTACTACACCATTTTGTTGAGGAGTTCTTGGAGCTATGAGATTATGATAAATTCCATTTTTTGCACAGAAGATGTCCATCTTTGCATTTTCAAATTTAGTTTCATGGTCGAACCTAATATATCATAAGTTTCACCCTTAGACCTTGAGAACATGGTCCAAGTAAACCTTGAGTAATCATCTATTACCATAAAATGTACTTCTTTCCTTTTCTGCGTTAAATCTTCGCTAATCCACATAGATCCATATGAATCAACTTCGATGGTGTAGTAGCGCTGACTTGCTTCTTTTGCTTGAATGAGGATCTGGTCTGCTTTCTTTTGACACATGCTTACAAATTTTATCTTCTGCAAACTTCTCTTTTGGTAGCCCAGGACTAGGTCCTTCGAAGCAAGCTGTTAAGCAATAAGGAACTTACATAACCAAGCCTTTTGTTCCAAAGTTCTGCATTCTCACTTTGAGCGCTAAGATGTTTAAGGTCATCTTCCTGTATAGAATCTAGATTAGCCACATACATGTTGTTCACCTTTTTGCCACAAGAATTACTTCTTATAAAACCACATTGATAACAATACAATTTTCTGAGTGAAATCTTACATCATTACCCTTGTCACAGATTTAAGATACACTTAATCGACTGAACTTCAGTCCATTCACATAATAAATATTTTCTATTGAGTGTTCTAATGACTTTACAATCCTTCCAATACCAAGAATGTGACCCTTTCGCCATTCCCAAAAGAAACACCTCCACCATGAAGTTGTTGAGTGAGAGGAACCTTTCAATATCTCTAATCATATGCTTTGAGCAGCCACCATCCATATACTAGCATTGGCTACTACTTCCTTCATTTACCGACAAGAAATTGCTTGTTAGATTCAAGAACCCATTTCAATTTCAATTTCCAATAAGTAGATAAGGGGGTAATTAACACTTTTATTGTCCAAGGAGGTAACATCACTTTCTTTACCTTAGAATTATTTTGTGAATTCAATCTATGACTAGGTCTCATTCTTCTTCTCTTTCGCTCAAAGTATCCTACCAACTGTTCTTCAGAATTTTTTATTGTAGGATAATTTATCTTTAGATGACCATCCTCTCCTAGGTGAGTAAACAACGACAAATTAGACACATTAACATTTTTATTGTGAGTGAAGTGACATGAATCCTTCTTCACAAACTCAAGATCTTTTTTGCTATTGTCTCCTTAATGAGTCAGAGTTTCTTACATTTTTTTGAAGAAATAGTGCATTTGAGTGATTTGGATAACTCTTCTTTGACTCGAATTAGGTCCAATTCTAACTGAGTATTCCTTTCTAGTGTCATAGCCAGTTTTGTCTCAGCATCATTCAGATTCAAGTTCAAGTTGCAAGCTAGTACTTTTCCATTTTGATAACTTTTGTTTCTTCCTTCAATTTTTCCCAAAAAAAAAAAAACTACATTTTCCATTTTCGCATCTAAAGCATGTTTCTCCACTTCAGATAACTGAGAAACTAAGGCATATTTTTCATCTTGAGCAAGATCTAATTAATTGTTCAATACATTATTTTCAATAGTTAGCTCAGTGATCGAATCAATAAGAATAGTAGCTAACTTCCTCAGATTTAGAAAAGATGTGCAAATTTTGTTTAAAATCAAATTGAGTTACCTCTTTCTCAGGTTATTCATCATGATCAAATTTTGCCATGAATGCAAACATTTGATTGAAGATCTCACCATTCTTCGCAGCCATTAAGAAAGCATCCTCGAGGCGCGCAGACTCCTCTGACTCACTTGAAGAATTTCCCAAAACAGCAAGAGCCTTTTTCACAACATAATCTGCAGCAACCTTTCTATTTTTTCTGTCAGTTGTCGTGTATCGTTGTGAGTATTAGGAATTACTCTAGTGATTTCTCCTTCATTTACCTCTAGAGTGGGAACATGAGGACCATCAAAGATAATGTCTCATATCTCACTGTCTTCAGCCATGAGAAAGTTGTGCATATAAGTTTTCCACCAACTTTAGAATTGCCCATTAAAGCGAGGGGGGCTGGTAGATAACCAACCCCCTTTTAGATTAAGTGGAGCTATCATTTCTTCTTTAAGATCTCCTTTAGGTGTTAACCTTTTAGAGAATCCTCGCTCCAATAGCAATTGATGGAATGTATTCGTCCACTGAGTATCAAAGGATAAGGTCTCTTGACAGAACAATAAACAGTAAAAAAGTAGAATAAAATCACACAAGTTGTTTCACGTGGAAAATCCCTTGCTCAAGGAATGAGAAAACCACAATTTATACTCATAGGATATCAAACCAACTCCATTCTCATAAAAGGAGCAAAGTTTGTAATTACAAACTCTTGCAATCAAATAAATTAACTCTAAATTCCTTCCCCGTCATTGTGAAAACTCTACACAAATTCAAGCTCCAAAGAAGCTGCTCAGCCACCCACTAAATTGACTAACTCTAGCCAACTTAAACTCTAGCTAAATCTCAACAATGAAGAGCAAAGGTTTGCTAGTTGTCAAATCCCCTTACAGGTTAGGAATCAATTTACAAGATGCAATCACTCAATAAGAATAATGAAGTACACAAAGTAAAAACAACTTTGATTTTGCTTAGTGTACTAGACGAGAGCCTCAAAAAAAAACACATACTTTGTGTGGAGACCCTCAAGCTTTCTTCTCAAGAAAGATTGAAATATATATACCCAACATCAACAATATTCAAAGCATTTTCATTGGCTAGACATTTGTTGCACGGCAGACAGACGCACACCAACAATAACAGAATTATCAGTATACTGTTGGATGTTGCTTTCAAGTTCACATCACACATGGGATTAGGTCCCTCATCAGTTCTCATGGTTTGTTAAATCATCTCTTACTCTTCTTTATTCTTCTGCATGATTATTCTATGCTTGTGAATGGTTTAGATTGCTAAAGTTTATGTAAGTCATATTGAAAACAATGAACAAGAGAACCACAGCAATAATAAATAATATGATAATCAAAGCCAAGAAATGATATGTTAATTCTGAATAAAATAGTAGGAAAGTAATAATAACAACAATCTTTGCACTCTACTAGAGTCTCAATTGGTTCACAACATAGAATATCCAAAAAAGGTAAATCTATTAAGTTACGACTGCTCAACTCCCTCTGCCCTATGTTTCATTTAACTATCAGATAGTATTTGGAAGTATACCATTTACACTTGATCCTTGGCAAAGTTCAGAAAGGTGATTGTCAATGTAAGTAAACTCGATGAAGATCATATAAATCACAGAGACAAGCCACTTCAAACATATAAAACTCAGCAGTCCAATCCTTCATGCGAATTGTCATTAATCAACATTTGTAGCAAGGAGCTAACACAATCCTCAACAGGCAAAAGTGATTTGAAACACAGATAGAATGAGCGCAGCAAATTTCTCATCAATCAGATTTGTTGTAAGTAACGTACTTCCCAGAGAAACCGCCAGCTGACCAGCAAACTGTCCCTCAATACAACAATAGATCGGGATCATACGTACTTGAATAACTTGCAGCCAAAATGTAGTAGTACAAGATAGATACAGATGGTTAGGTAACAGAGAGGGAGGGTGGTAGCGGACATAGAAGCTTCTGAAAACTGACTTGACTCTGAAGAGATAGAAACTCAATTCTTCCAAAAGCCAAGGCCCAAAATCATTTCTAGCAAAACCAAACTGATAAACGAACCTTTTTAATCCGTCCTAATGCACGTTAGAGTTATTATTCCACTTCAAAGGCACAACAAGGCATTAATTTTTCCAAACACCGATGATGAAATTGCAAGAAGCTTGCCTAGCTGAGGTGTTGGAGCATTCCCTCCAATTATACGGAACAACTTCTCCCGATCGTTTCACTCTCAACCTCAACAAACACAAAATCTATGAAACAAAAGAAGACCCTTGAAACCACTTTCCCATTTAAGTTTAACCTTTTATATAAACGACCTTGAAAAGAACCCTTACACGAAGGGCAATAAAAATCATGTCTTCCAGATACAAAAATCACCATATATATCTAAAGAACAGTTAGTAAAGAGGGTCATTCTGCCAGATTTTTGTTATACACAACCACACAAAGGAGAATTTTAAGTATATTTTACTTAACAATTATAACTGTCAATTATTATAATTCAAACAACTATAGCAGTCTCAGTCACTTTAAATCACACAATACAACAACAACAACAATATACCTAGAGTAATCCCACAAGTTGGGTCTAGGGAGGGTACGGATGTACGCAAATATGTAGGGTAGAGAGTTTGTTTCCAATAGACCCTCGGGCCTCGGCCCAAAGAAGTTTTCAAAGCAAAGTTGCAAGAAAAATACAACAACAGAACACATGCAGCAACAGAGTGTCAATCCAGTTTAATACTATATGCTTTAGAAGCTACAGAAGGAAAGTTCATTGATTTAAGTACTTGGGATTGAAAACTAAAAGGATGGCATTAGGCTGAACTCTAAGTTAATGGTTACATACATAAGTGCAGAAGGCCATGATTTATCTCCTTCGCAGTGTATCACTCACATCTACATTATTACATGTGAGGCTATGACTTGAGGCTCTGCATACTTCAACCTATATATAGATTTCATCATACCTGGCTTTCCTAATGTTGCAACTGGCACATGTTTACACCAATCGGATTTAAAAAAGTTCTTCGCTCCTTATCTTCTTAGAAAACTTTAGCATAGTTTTATGACATCAAATTTATTTAGATGTTCACTGAAACAGAGAAGTAATACATGCTGGCATGTCCTATGATTGTTTCAAAACAAAAAGAGCAACCAAAAGAAATGAACTCCATAAGTTGAGAACTGACATGATTGTTGAAAAGAGCAACAAAAACATCAAATGAATTCCATAAGTAGAGAAAGAAAACAATATATAAGAGATTGAGAGACAAGAACACTGAGATCAAAACAACACAGAGAAGCATTTCCTAGTTAAATGAGTTATGAAACCTCATAGGGTATTTAGTACACCATTAACATATAGATATACCAACATGATCTGCAAGAGTTGTGCCAACAGAAGAACATTGTTATGATAGCTGTGGATATATGAGCTGCTATATTAAGCTTCAACAGAACCATACCTAAAATACACTGATATTGAACTAAGCACTAAAGAGCACATGTCAAAATTGATGCGTCACGTGGAAGCAAGAATAATTGTTTATTATGGCAGTGTTACAACATCTTAACTGTCCATCAAGAAAATGATGTTGCAAGTAATTGGCCATAGCAACTACTCTACTAAGAGATTACTTGATAATCTATTTAGCACTTAAACTAGACATATTAGGTGTGTTGATGTGAGATCTGTTTTAACAACATTAAACAGGGCAACTTAATACATTAAGTTCCATGGTTAATGCTATATGAATTTCAAGCAACACGAATTTGGCTCACCATATTGCACGTGTATTAAAGGTAATATAAAGCTATTCTCCAACCATAAATAAAACTACTTGGTAAAATAGGTAATATCAACATGGTGATTCATCCATAAGAAATATTGTTTCCTCAAGTACATACTTAGCCACGTCAATAACAAATAGAAGGTAAGGAACATGAAATCTTCACAAAAATGTTATTACAGAAATCTCCACCTCAGAGTATCTTCGCTAACTTCAATTAATGTACATTCTACCATTAAAAACAGTTAAAAGAGATACCAAAAGTGCAAGGAATGGAAGTAAAGCATGAGATATCCGAGGATTGAAACAAGATATATTTGGAAAGTAATCCTAGTAGTATACAGGACACTGTAACATAGTTCTAGAAAGTACGTCTTTAAGCAGAAATTTCAGTTTACTACTCACCATTAGGTACAAACGCAATCAATGCGCCTCAACCTTGCTCAGTAGTTCCACAAAATCTCTAAGCTTGCTTCAGTAATGAGAAGGATGAGTCCATCTTCACCAGAGCACGGCACTAATTGTCTCAACCATCCAAGTTAGGTAGAAAGCTTCTGAAAGTAAAATATCCATATATAATGTTAATATTAAATACATGATTACTACACTACTCATTCAAAAAATTTGTATCTCCCTAGCATTAGGTCAAGAATGAGAAGGCATCTAGTGAATTCCTATCACTTCAGTGAAACAGAGCTGATAAACAATTGCTTCATGATGCTAATCATCTGCAGGGAGCCAAAGACATTCACCAATTTACAATGACTACTCACAGAATTCACCTAGGCTTTAGGCGCAGATTCCCCGGTATAATATCTAGTTATTCTTGTAGTATTCATGAGTGCAAAATTTTTGCACGATCTCTTTCTCAGGAAACAGAGTGTAATTGCACCCTTAGACATGGTTGCTTACCTCTTTTGTGTTAAGCAATATTTTAACTGTTAAGCCACAGAAATACAATCTTTTGACATGAAAATGATGATTTTATTAAATGAAACCCCTCAATAATGCACAAACAAATGTTTAATATAGAACCAACGTGGCTCCACGTGAACACTCCCTCACACACGGAATATTAGCAAATACAATGTGACCTAGATTTGAAATAACAATGCGCAACAGCAAGGATACAGAACCATAGAAAACTTATGATGACCAAAAAAGAGTAGAAGAGTTGTCAATTTGTTGGACTTACTTGCGTGCAAAAGATGCCGCTTCTACAATCCGGCATCAGCGATTCACGTCGTTCCTAAACGGGGAAAAAAGTAACCTAATCTCAAACTACAATTCGTGTGAAAAGAGAAGCAGAACAAAAATTGCAGGATAGATAAGAACATGAATAAGATAAGGGCATAAACTCTAATTCCTCATAAGCAGAATGAAATATCAATACAGAGTAGAACTGTTCCAAATCCCTACACGAAATTAAAAGGAAAAAAATTCTAAACACTGTAGAACAAGGGTCAATAAGAGAGAAAAATAAACCAGATTTCTATAGCTTCCCATGGGCAAAAAAACCCAAATTAACCCAGATTCAGGGAATTTACAGGACTACCCCTAAAACACAAATCGTCAATTTCTGCGTTTCTACTTCTTTCCCTTCCTTGTGGCGGCCTTCTTCGCCGGCGACTTCACGCTCTTAGCAGGTGACTTCTTAGCAGGCTCCTTTTTGGCAGGTGCTGCCTTTGGTGCAGCTTTCCGACTTGGAGTGCTTCTGGTAGCCGTCCTTGCAACCTTAGCTGGCGTCTTCTCCTTTGGCTTTGGCTTTGTCTTAGTCGCAACCTTTGCTTTAGCAGGAGCAGCCTTTGGCTTAGCAGCAGCAGCCTTTGGCTTGGCGACAGCCGCTTTGGGCTTGGCCTTAGCAGCCGGCTTAGCCTTGGCAGCGGGCTTAGCTTTGGCAGCGGGTTTCGCCTTGGCAGCAGGTTTCGCCTTGGGCTTGCCAGCGGCTTTAGGTTTCGCAGCAGGCTTGGACTTGGGCTTAGCCTTAGCAGCGGGCTTTGACTTTGCTGCTTTAGGCTTAGCAGCGGCAGCAGGCTTCTTCTTCGCCGGGGCAGAAGCAGCAGCAGGCTTAGAAGCAGATGGTAGTTTGTAGGAGGCCTTAACTTTCACCAGTTTCCCAGAAGCAACAAGCTTCTTCAATTGCTGTAGCAACATTTTTTTGAAATTCGGTGGTAGATTTTTCTGTTTTTCCTCAATGAACTTGGTAATAGCGTACTGGCTGGATCCAGTTCTCTCTTTCAATGTCACAATCGCGTCCTTAATCATCTGCGTTACACAATCCAAAATCAACTTCATAATACGTTCACAAAGCTAAAGAATTCTATAATTCACAAAACTTAATGTTGGATTCTCATTTACCTCAAAGTATGGAGGATGAGCAAGAGGAGCGCTTTTCTTCCTGGGCGCGGCAGGTTTCTTAGCCTTGGTCTCTTTCTTCGCTCTTCCAGACTTGACCGGAGGGTTTGCCTCCTCCTTGACGGGCTCAGGAGCGGCGAGCTCATCAGCAACCTCATTAGCGATAACTGGTTCTTCAGTGGCCATTTGGAAGAGAAGATATGAAATTCCCAAATAGGTAGAAAACTAGGGTTAGGGTCTATGGAAGAAACGGGGAAGAGAAACGGATCTGCTGGTGTAGATTCTACTGAGATTTCTCTATTTTTTGATGAGAATAAACCAAGAAATTGAGAAGATTTAAATAGTAAGAGTAAAAGGTGTCATATCCATAAGCTGAAATCTGATTGGTCGAGAGCCATTTGACGCGGATTCATACCTTTATGAAATTTTAAATTTAGGCCGTTAGATGTAAATTTTATCAACGGTCTTGACCGGTAGGCGACCAAGACAAGGATTGGTATACAAAATGGAATGCAATGTTCAACTTGTTGGAGGTGTGCTTCTATGCTCAATTGAATTCGACATAACTTGAGATATACTTAATGGATTTGAATGAAGTTTTTACCATCTTGTAGGAAATTTCGTGAGCTTATATTTAGAGTATTTATTTGGATTATTTGGATAAGAAATCTGGGAGATAATTTGTTTTGAATAGCAAGAGGTCATTTCAATGATTTTCTTGGAGTGTTTTGTGGTATTTGCTCATTTTAGGAAAAATCTTTGCATAAAACTCCTGTTTTTTTGTACATTTTGATAGTAGACAAATACAGGAATCCGTAGAATCAAGAATCACAAAAATCCAACAAGATTTGACCATCGAATCATTGGTTCAAATGTCATTGAGGATGAACACACCCAAAAAGTATTTGTAGTCTTTCTAGTTTTAAGCATAGATCAAATGTCTATGTTTTCTCAACAAATCCCATTTGCTTTTAAGATGTTTCCTCATTCATGTAATTGTTAATGATTGAATGTAGTATAGTTATATCAAAATCACATTACGTGATTTATGAAAATAATTTACAAAATTGTGTCATAGTTTTATATGCTATAATTTTTACTACTATATTATTGGCTTGAGTGATGTCATATTTGATTAGTACATGAGTTTCTAGTAAAATGCATTATTCAATATTGTAGTAGATTAAAAACATTATGTCAATAACACATCAATGTATCTATTTCAATTTACACTCCGTTTGAATGGTTGTTATGGATTTTATTTCATAATGTATCGTATTGTATTGTATTGAATTGAATTGTACTATATTGTTTTAATGAATACAAAATTTGAATGTATTATATTATTCTCTGTCATTACATCTACAATTTAAATTATAAACCTGCAGGAAAAAGTAGGGTACAAAATAGTAAAGGATGAAATATGATTACTAAAGAATAAGTAAGAAACAATAAGAAGAAATATTAAGATAACGACGACATACCAAATCAATAGTCACAGAAAATGAGACTTTTTATAGTTACCTAATAATAGATTTAAATAATACGATATAATAAAATTTAACAATCAAATAAACATTGTATTTGAATTAACAGTGCAATACATACCATGGGTAACTACCATCCAAATAAGGTGTTAGTAAGTCCACCATTGTTTTTTTATTATAGAAAGGATGCTTTCAAGTAAAAAAAAATTGAATCATCACTTGTTACTATAGTTGTTAACAATTCAATTTGATTTAATCTCATGAGCCAAAAAATCAAATGAAAACTAAATCTAGGGAAAAATCCTTTAACTCAACACTTCAAAATCACATATTAAAGGCTTGTATAAAGTTCAAGGCAATAAGAAAGGTAAGAAGATTGCCCTATACGAAGTGGTTGGAGTGCGATGAGGATGAAAATGAAGGCTTAAGAATATATACAATATAGCAAGGATAGCGGTCACTAGTGCTAAGACTGTTGCATTTGAACATTTGTATATTGAGTTAGGAGAAAAAAATTAGGACAAGAGACTGTATAGGCCCACAAAAGAGAGAGAGAGGGAAGATTGCTACTTGGATCAAGTGAAGTTCATCAAGAATGAGGTTTATAAGGTATTAGTGGATGAGACTTCTATTAAGCAAAGATAGCAAGCTTACTTTCACAAACTCTTGAATGAAAAAAGGAACAGAGATATTGAGCTGGGTGATTCGGTGTACTCTGATAGTCATAGAGATTTTGGCTACTGCAGACATTTCAGGACTGAGGAGGTTAGATGTGTTATTAGTAAGATAAAAAGAGAGAGGGTGATCAGACCTGGTGCGATTCTGATGAATTTCTGAAAGAGCACGAATAAGGATGGTATGGAGTAGTTGACTAGATTGTTTACTATTATTCTAAAGACTGCGAAGATGCTCAATAAGTAGAGGAAAATTACAATGGTTCCATTGGACAAGAATAAGGGTGATATTCAAAACTATAACAATTATAGGGGGATCAAGTTGTTAAGTCATACTATGAAAGTCTGAGAGAAAGTGGTGCAGATGAAGGTGAGGAGAAAAATATCTATTTTAAACAATTAGTTTGGATTCATGTTGGTGGCGATTGACTACTGAAGTAATTTATCTTGTTTGAAGACTAGTGGAGAAATATAGGGAATGAAAGAGGGACCTTTGTAGGGTATTCATTGATCTTGAGAAACCTATGATAAAGTTTTGAGTGATGCCCTGTGGAGGTGTTTAGAGGCGAAAGGTGTTTCAATGGTGTATATTAAGGTGATAAAGAAATGTATGATGGAGCCAAAACTTGGGTAAGGATGATGGAAGGAGACTTGGAGTATTTTTCCTACTGAGATGGAACTTTATCAAGGATCTATGCTAAGGCCCTTTTTTTGCCTTATTGATGGATGAGCTGACATGGTCTATCCAGGAGAAGGTCCAATAGTGTATGTTATTTGCAGATGACATAGTACTGATTGATGAGATCAGGGATAAAGTTAATGATAGGTTGAAGGTTGGAGACAATACTTTGGAATTCAAATGGTAGTTCAAATTGAGCAGGACCAAAAGAAAACTTGGAGTGCAAATTCAATGTTCTGATGGATAAGGCGAACATTGAAGTGAGGCTTGTCACTCAACCTATTCCTAAGAAAGAAAACTTTAAATATCTTAGATCTATTATCCAGGATAGTATTGATATCGATGATAATGTCACACATCATACTGGGGAAGCATGGATGAAGTGAAGGTTTGCCTCTAGAGTATTGTGTGATAAAAAATACCACCTAAACTTAAAAGTAAGTTTTACAGAATGATCATTACACTGTCATTGCTATATGGGGTGGAGCGTTGGCTAGTCAAGAACTCACATATCTAAAAGGTTCAGGTTGCGAATATAAAGATGTTGAGATGTAGAGACATATTAGGGGTGACAAGATTAGGAATGAGACGATTGGGGAAAAGTTAGGGGTGCCTCTATGTAGACAAGATGAGAGAAGTGAGACTGTGATAATATGGGCATATGCAGAGAAGAAGTATTGATGTTCTTGTTAGGAGGTACGAGAGGTTGGATTTAGGTATCATGTGAACGGGTATAGATAGACTGAAAAAGTACTGGGGGGAGGTGATTAGACAAGATATAAAGAAACTTCATTTCATCGAGGGCATGACCTTAGATAAAAAGAAGTAGATGTCACGTATTAGAGTATAAGATTAATAGGCTTGTACGGGTAAGATGATGTATGGCCTTGTGATATAATAGATTAGTAGGATTAGTCGTGTCTTTATATCTCATGTTATTTTTATTACATTATATATTATCATTTGCGTTCCACTTTAGTCAATTTTCTTTTTTCATATATATCATCTTTTGCTTTTAGTACTTGAGAATTTTTAGACGAGGGTCTTTTGAAAATAGTCTTTCTAACTCCATGAGGTAGTAATAAGGTCTACGTACAATTTACCCTCTCCAAACTCCACTTATGGGACTACACTAGTATGTTATTGTTGTTGTTATAAAATTCACCCAAACTCCTCAAAAATAAGTCTCAAATGATTATGTTTGCTCATAAAATCTCTAATCCTAAAATGGGGAATTAAAACTCAATATTAACCCATTGGACAATCTCTGAACATATCTAGCCAAGGGCCGATCCCCAACCCGAATAGTCGCTAAACTCTCCATACTAGAAGTCTTCCTAATCAAAGCATCAACCACCATATTGGCTTTCCCAATATGAAAAAGAATAGTCAAATCATAGTCTTTTATAGATCAATCCACCTCTTTTTCCTCAAATTCAGATACCGTTGGCTAAAAATATACTGTAAGCTACAATGGTTAGTAAAGATCTCACAATGAACTCCACATATATTATGATGCCACAACTTCAACACAAACACAACTGCAGTCGGCTCCAAATCATAAGTAGGATAATTCTTCTCATAGGCCTTTAACTACTTCAAAGCATAAACAATAACCTTCAAGACACTAGCTAACCCCACTCTTGAAGTATCATAATAAATCATGAAATCAACACCCTCATCTAGTAGGGTCAAGATAGGAGCTATAGTTAATAATAACTTGAGCTTTTGAAAGCTCTCTTCACACTTATAGGACCAGTGAAATACAATATTCTTCTAAGTGAGTCTGGTTCAGTGGAGCTGCAATAGAAGAGAAACCTTACACAAAACGATGATAATAACCAGCCAAGCCCATAAAGTTGCAAATCTCTATAGCAGAGATAAGCCTAGTCCAACCCCGAATGACCTCAATCTTCGCTAGGTCAACTTGAATGTCCTTCTTAGATACCACGTGCCCCAAGAGTGTCACGGAACTCAACCAAAACTCACACTTAGAGAATTTAGCATAAAGTTTCTCCTATCTAAGCCTTTGGAGTACAATCCTCAAGTTCCTCACATGATCCTCCTTGGTCTTGGAGCAGACCAAGATGTCATCAATGAATACTATTACAAACAAATCCAGATATGGTTGAAATACCCCGTTCATCAACTCCATAAATAACATAGGGGTATTAGTCAAACCAAAGGACATAACAAACTTATAATGGTCATACCTAGTTCGAAAGGTTGTCTTAGGTATATCTGATGGCTGAATCCGTAGCTGATGGTACCCAAGCCTCAAATCAATCTTAGAAAACAAAATAGCTTCTTGAAGTTGATCAAATAAATCATCAATACAAGGAAGTGGTTACTTGTTCTTGACAACCACCTTGTTCAACTATCAGTAATCAATACATATTCTCATAGACCAATCCTTTTTCTTCACAAACAATATCAAGACACCCAAAAGTAAGGCACTAGGGAGAGTAAATCCCTATCTCAATAGATCTTGGAGTTGCTCTTTTAACTCCTTCAACTCAATTGGAGCCACGTAGGGAGTGATAGAAATGGGCTTGGTGCTCGACTCAAGATATATAGAAAAATCAATGTCCCTGTCAAGAGAGATTCCTAGTAGATTAATAGGAAACATATCCAGAAACTCACAAACCACATGAATAGAGTCCATATATGGTGGTTCAACAACCGTATCCCAAATAAAAGCCAAATAAGACAAGACCCTCTATCAATCAACTTTTGGGCTTGGATATAGATATAACTCTACGAGGATACAAACCCCTCAAGCTAATCCACTCTATCGTCGGTCTACCTGGTATGGCTAAGGTAATAGTCTTGGCATAATAATCAAGAATAACACGATACAGAGATAGCTAATCCATACCTAAAATAACATCCAAATCTATTATATCTAATATAATCATATTCGCCGAGTCTCATAGCCAGCCAAAGTTATAAGATAAGATCGGTATACCCAATCCACTACTAAGGGCTCCCCTTCTGGGTTAAAACATGAACAGGTACAAACATAATATTAATGGCAAATTAAACCTCATAGAGAAATATGCAGGCAAATATGAATAAGTAGAGCTAGGATCAAATAACACAGATACAGGGTGATGGTAAATCAAAACAATACCTGTGATGATAACAACAGAGGCCTTAGACTCGGGTTTACCTAGGAAAGTACAACAATGGCCTTCCTTTCTCTACAAGTAAAAGCTATCCCTTTACCACTAGTATCCGTGGAGGTATCACCTGCTTCTCAACCATTTGTGCGTCCACCTCTATCGTCCTGACCTCTACCCCAAGCCCCTAGTCTACGAAGCTATACCTCTAGCTGATCGTGCCAGATTTCTAACTAGTGCTACAGAATAGGGGTAGTAGGGCCCAGAATGAGTCTGGATGGGACACTATCATATTATATGATCAGGATATCCACACCCAAAACAAGATCTAGGGATGGACTACTAAGAAGGAACATAAAAGATACTGTAACTACCTTGGCCCATAGGCCTCCGTTGGGAACTAGAGGAACTCTAACCTGAGTTATAAGAATCATAAGGACTTTACCCTCCCTCGAAAATTGGCAAAGTTGCATGAACCCTACAATGTTGAAATGAACCGCCTCTTCTAGTCTTATCTCTGCCTCTAGATAAGGCACCCTAGAACTATGCCGATGAACGGACCCATTTTGGGGTCCCCAAACTCCTCTCTCTATGATCTCCACCTTCTTGGTGGCACTAACTACTGATAAGAAAAATGCTCCCTCTCTAGACATCCAAGACACTGATCATCTAATAGAATATGTCAATTCTCTCATATATTGGCGAACTTCTCTGCCTTGGTGGAAAGTATAGTTGTAGCATGCCAAGCTAGCTAGAAAAAATGAATCTCATACTTAGAAACCATTATAGTGCCCTATCTCAAACTCTTGAATCTAAGACGGCTCTCCTTACAGACACTCCAAGGAATAAATTAATCATAGAAGGCACTAGAGAATGTCTCCCAGGTTATTAGAGGAGACCCCATAGGAAAAGACCCTAAATAAGTCCTATTCCACTTCCTGACTGGCCTACGGAGCTAGAGGGTAACATATCCTACACTATGAGTCTCTATTAACCCCACAGTCTCAAGTAACTCCCGACAAGTAACTACAAACTCATGAGCATCCTTGGTCTTCCCACCCTGAAACTAAGGTAGGTTTGTCTTTTTGAACCTCTTGTATCTAGTTGCTCATCATCTGTAAAGGCAGTTATTGGAGTTGCCTCATCAATAGGTTCTGTTGGTAGTTGTCCCACCTATATCTAGGCCTAATAGGTCTGCTGCTAATCCAGCAGGTGGACTCTAACTCGTGTTTAGGAAGTACCCAATTTATTAGCTGGGCTACTTGCCTACCTTAAAGTCCTAAGTACCCAGAACCCTCAAAAGTGTATCCTAAAGTAGTAGTCCCATAACATACACACGAGTAACATGCTCTTCTCTAGGCTCTATAGCTGGCTTGGGGGAGATACCCTGCTTATAATCTCTGGCCATTGCAGCTTCTTAGTCCCAGTCTCTACCTCAACCTCTGGCTCAACCCTTACCCCTAGTTGGGGTCTCAATAGAAATCTCAGGGGCTACCTTCCCTCGTTTAATAGCCATTGTAGGTCTAGTCCTTGCCATCTATCAAAAGGACACATAACTATTCAGCACTTAAACAAAATCCATGCATGAATTGATTAGAAAGAAGTGAAAGAGAATTTTCTAACAGTCTTCATAGCCTCTCAAGGATAAGTAACAAACATCTCTACACTGATCCTCACAACTTTACTAAATTGGGCTTGTACACATGTAAGACCTAATAACCTAAGTATTTAGTACCAAATTGTCATGATCCAAAATTTATGTGTGATAGCACTTATCTAACCCACCATGGCAAGCCAGCCAAAATGAAACAAGCCAAGATAATAATAAAAGTGAAAGATAAACAGTCTATTACAAAGGATGATGTAAGGGTATTATATGTATAAGCCTCTAATGATAAAAATACTTAATTGAAAATACGAGCCTCAAATGTCTAGTCCTCAAATAGAATAAAATATAAAATAGAATCCTTGAAGACCTACCGAAGAAACAAGCAACTACCTCATAAGTGATCCAGAAGCTCGATCCTGAAATGAAGAATGTCTAGCAAAAAAAGACTAGGCTCACAACCTATAAAAACATAGCAGGGGGTGAGAACCAAATAACACAGTACTTAACAACTGAAACTAGCCTAAGATAAAGTAATGAAGAAAACAAGTACTCCTGTTCTCCTAACCACATATCATTGAACTACATACCTACACACTCAGCTAAGTCCCAACACAATATAATATGCAAAAACACACATATATTTATATACATCAAATAACATCAATAAAATATCCAACTGATACTCAAAGTCAAATGGTATATTAGATGTCCCATATATTCAATAGTTTCAGATTATCCACAAACCTCTCACAATACATATAATAATTTAAGAAAGAACGATGTTTATTTTGAAGTGGTTGCCATAAAATATAAATAATGCAATGTCAAATAATAATGATGTAAGTCTGTTATATGATACACATCTACTTATCGTGTCAGAATGAAATCCATGGGGACCACTCAAGGACCATGTACTCATGAACATTGCCGATAATAACCTTGACCAATGCTCACCTGACTGGAAGCAACCTCGATTGCATCATCAACTGGCATATTATCTCAGCTCGCTGGTAGAAACCTCAGCTAGTCATCGATCGATAGAGACCTCAGCCACCAATTCACATGTTACTGTACTTATCTCTTGGTCGTAGCCATCATAAGTGTCAAGCACAAATAATAGTGAATGTAATATACACAATCTCAATCTCATCACAGTTTTTATATCATCATGATCTTAACATTATCACAATTTTAATATCATTCACATCTCAATATAGGTACCATCTCGATATTAATATCAAATAATTCACAAGATTACATGTTTTATGAATCAACAATTAACTCACAAGTCAAGATTTCATAACAAGAACAATTTCTCAAATCAAAATCTCATGATCAAAGCCTATGATGATTCAATTCTACCCCAAAGTACTCAATTCCACACACATAGGAGCATATAAGATTTAATCATACTTAACAAAATGTCAGAAGTCCACTTGCCTTATAAGAAGTCTCAAATCAAGTCAAATTCATGGCTTCTCCCCTTCTACGGTACTCCAAATGACCATAATCTAGTCAAATATAACATCAGAATCGCATAACAAATCTAATGAAACTAAAATCAATAAATTTTGGCAAAAAGGATAGAATTATCAAATCCAATGCCAAAAAAATTCTTAGAATCTGAAAATTAATACATGGAAATGTTACTTAAGTAATAAGAATTCCAACAGTAAAAATTGTTTCAAAAATAGAGTTAAAATGATGTCAAAATCACAATCTAATCAATGAAAATTAAGAAAATAGGCTAGAATTAGTTACCAATAGATTTTCCTTGATAAACCTTAAAGATCTTCTCTAAAATGAAGCTTAGAGTTTTGAAAATATCAAAACATGCTATTTTAAAAAGACATTCTGTTCGGGCACCTTAAACCCTCCGTAAACACGGATGGGTAACCGCGAACACGAAGGTCATGAGGGACCTACCCTCCGCAAATGCAGAACCCACCCTCGCGAATGTGGAGGTCTAAATATTTGACCTCTATGAACACAAAAAGAAGCACACGAACGCGAAGTACATTGTAGTTTGCACCAAATATCAACAATAATACAACATAAAATTTCATGAAGTGGACTCTCAAGATTCTCTTGAAACCTCGTGAAAATAAATATGATATGGAACTTTGCTAGAAATGACATTCCAAAATTAATTGAATCATCAAAATTTGATTCTGAGGTCTCCTCGACCCGAAACTCGAGAAGGTTCGTTGAAACTAGTTAAGGACTCAAATACTCAAAATAATCTCGAGATCTCTAAAAATTAAGACGAGACTATTCCTAGCACTAGTTTCACCACCCGAAATCACTGGAACTACAGGAAATTTGATTTGAGCTTCCGAACTCTGATTGTTGACCAAAGTCAAATTATGATTCAAAATCAACTGAAAATGCGACTTTGGGCCTAAAATCTTCATTTTAATTCCAAATTCAGTTTCGTAAGTTCTCCTAGACCAAAATTATGCATTTTAGAGCTGATGAAATCAATAGAATTGCATTTTGATAGTCTAAACTCAAGATGACCATAAAACTCAAAATTTTCAACTTAAGCCTTTAAAAATTCTTCCTTTAGCAAAGCTCCAATTTTTGACAAGGTTTTCAAATTTTGGCTTTTAGACTCAACGAAAAATGACTCAGTGCAACTTTCAAGAAGAGCAAAATAGTAATTTTATTGAGAATGCCAAAAATAACCTTCAAAGAAGCAAAATGATTTCAAGTAACCCATAGTCAACAAGTAACAACTATCAAGAGTTTATTCATCAACAAATAATTCAAAGAAGGTACTCATGATCAAAACAACTAAATGGGGTGCAAGATGATTTAATGCAATGTGAAGTAATCATAATGCATGTCTATGTTACGATACATATCTATTGATCAACTCAAATCAAAATACATGGGGGACACACGTGCACTTATGTTTGTCAAATCTATTTTCCTTTAGTATTTATCAAAATCTAGTTGAAACTATTTTTCTTTGATTTTTATCAAAAATCTCATTAAAATTATTTTTTTCAGTAGTATCATCAAAATCTAGTTGAAACCATTTTCTTTTGGTTGTTTCACCAAATAATGAAACGATCTTTCAAATCAAGGCAAATAGACACTTTCAAGTAGTACATGAACGTATGAAATGAGTCTAATGAAAGTATAAGTATATCATTCAAGTCAATCAATCAAAGCATCACTTCAATATCGTAATCATCATCATCAAGTCTGTGTTGGTAAGTTCAACATCATCATTCAAATTCCTTAACAACCAATTCATGTTCATCAACGATATTCCTCAACGGATGAGACAACAACATTATTCTAGATAATTCAACTATTGGATCACCTTCTCATCAAGATTTTTCTACAATTGCACCAACAATAACATTCAAGATTCTTTACAATAGGAATATCAATATCATTGGGGTTTCTCAATATTCAATCAACAACATCAATCACATTTCTTAATAACACGTCAATATTAACACATGCATTCACTAGCCATCTTATTACTCCATCTTGATTTGTTAAGCAATTTCACAAATAATCAACCCACATTAATTTTTCATTACTTCCCTAAAATACAAGGAAGAAAATATAATGTTAAATAGTCTCAATAAAAGTTTGGAATTCACATACTTTTACAAAAAGCAATCATTCTAACATTGGAGGTTTTTCTGCTCAAATAGTATTCAAAACACCATAATCTATTCAAACATGAAATTACAATAAGAATACAATAAATATGACTTTTCAAAAATCAACCCTAAAATCTAAAATGTTTCTCAAGAAATACCGTACCCATGCTGAGCAAAGTGCAAATATGAAATTTTATCAAATATGAAGTTGAAATCGAGCTTAACATTCTCAATTTATCAAATTTTAACTTTACGAAAACTCCTAAATTATACGCGTTTACTATGTATATTGATAGTAACTGATGAATCAACATCTATATATAAAAATTAGTTTACTCATAATATAACGATCCTAAATATACCTTTTTTCATAAAAAAAAACCAAGTCCAAATGAATAATAATTTTGATTTCTCTAAGAAATTTACGATTAGAAAAAGAAAACAAGATGATGAAATTAGAAGAGAATGTTGAAATAAAGATCGAAAATTAACCCCTGTATTAAATCAAGATGAATGCAGCAAGAATCACTCCATTTCGAGCCTTAGAACTTCGAACATGCTCAAAAATATCAAATAAATATAGTTTGAAATTTTAAAAGTTGAACTACACTATTTTTGTACAAAAACCAGCAACTAAATTTTTAGTAAAAATATCGTAACTTCTTCATACAATAGCAAAATGGCTCGGTTCTTTTTTCTAAATATCTTAAATAATGATTAGACTTGTTTTTTCAATCAAAAAATGTCATATACTTGTTTGTCCAGTCAAAATAAATTTCTGCTTGATAAGAAATTATATTTTGCCATAAAAGTCTAATCTTGACTTAAAAAAAATGCACCAAACTTTGCAGATCAATATTATAAACATGGCCAAACTTTTAGAAATTTCAAAATTATTTTTTGATCTTCAAAACTAGTCATGAATCCTACAGTTGCCACAATTTGATAAAACAGTACGAAAGCATTCAAAAAACTTAAAAATTCACCAAAAACTCATTTGACATTTCTCGGATACAAATCAAATATATTATTAGCTTGGAAATGACATTTTGGACTCAATAGAATCACCAGAAGAAAAATCCAAGGTCTTCTTGACTCAAAATCTGTTTAATCATAATTAAATTAACTTAAGGCTCAAAGGATCAAAAGGTCTTCAACCCCCGCCCCCCTCCCCGAAAAAAAATATACTAAAGCTCGTTCTAGGCTTAAAATCACTCCCTGAATTCAATAGAATCATCAAAATTTCAATTTGAATGTTCAAACTTAAAATACTAACCAAAGTCAAATGTTGATTCAATTTTAACTCATACTTCGAACTAAAAACACCACATCCATAAAGCAACTCCAAATTTGAAAATGGTAACTCTTCTCGATCATATTCCATATTTCGAAGCTGATGAAATTGACATATTTTCATTCTAAAACTTGTAGCTTTAGTTGGTGCCAAAAATTACTTTTTAGCAACATAAGCCTTTAAAAACTCAAAACTTCAACATTTCACATTTTTTCAATAAAATTCCAAAACCAATTTTATAAGCAGATCAAACATGTCTTGGAGCAACTATCAGGAGGGATAAAATGATAATTTTTTAAAAATTCCTCATAAGTGCTATTGAGGGTCTTTACACTCAACTAGATAATTAGGATCAGAAGAAAGTTGATCAATAAAATCATCACTTGATAACGTACTATCATTCAAAAAAAATAGTGTCAACATTAGGCAAAGACAAATCAATCTTACAAGAGAAATCAATTTAATCATCAATTATCAGCTAGTGTATCAATACTATCACTAATGACTTTATCAACAGAAGATAAAGAATCGTTAGTGTCATATGCAGATAAGTTATCACTCGTACTTTGTTTATTTGAAAATTCTAAAGTGGTGAGTGCAGTCATTTTATCTTTAAGTCCATGAAAAGGTTCTTCTTTACCTTGGAATGACACAACTTGGCTAACCATTGCTATTTTATAAACATAAATTAGGATGATAATCTTCCCCTACTTGTTCCAAAGTCTCGTGTTTGAACTCCTCATCATTTCCAAAGCCACCTTCCTGTTCTTTGGATTTCTTATTTTTTTTCCCTTTGTTCACCTTCTTCTATAGAATAAGGAACTCCTTTCCTTATCATAAAGGCCATTTAGTTGGAACACACACGTGTTATATGTTCCCAAAATTGACATTTGAAACATTATTTGGATTTGTGGCCACCTGTAATATCCTAAAACTTAGAAAGTCGAAATTAAGAAAGAAAAGTGCAAAAGTGATCTGGTGCAGCTTTTTCAAAACTTGTTTACAAATCGTAGATGACTCTATAGACCTTAAACAAGGGTCATGGAAGTGCCTTGAGGGTTTGAGGAATTTTAAGAAAAAATTTCAAGGTTGATGAAGTGATCTATGGTTCTGAAAGTATATATGAGTTGTAGATGACTCTCATACATGAGATTTAGAGACTTAGATTTTGGGAGTCCAACAGGACGTATCGTATTATGGATCATGGTTGTTGCTATGGACAATTAAAGGGTCCGTATAGCACCAATAATTCTTGAAAAATATTTTGGCCTAAAAAAAATTTATGAAAGGTTTTACGACCCATGGAAGGAACCATGAGCATAGACTACGTTTGTCAAATAGGGTCTCAGAGTTAAAAAATTCAAGGTCTCAGGACTTTTTCTATGGTCTAATAGGATAGTATGTAGATGGTTTGACAACCCGTAGAAATGTCTCATGAAAAAACTTCAGAGACTCAAAATTGCCATCTTAATTCCAGGAAGACCTTGTACGATCCATCAATGGTCCTATAGACTATAGAAGGTGTTCAAAGAACCTGATTGACTATTATTTGCTAAGGTTACTTTAGAGATTTTTCATATTTTAATATAAAGCTACATTATTTCTAAGTTAATACTGAGCCCTAGAAGTAATTTTGTACTTCTAGTTTCACTTATTCCCTCTCATTCTCTCAAAACCCCAATATTCTCTCAAGAATTTCTCTCAAAAGGTCATCTTCTTCCTCAAGCTTGGGTTTCAAGGACTCAAGTTCTAAAGCTAGATTTTATCTAAAGCATGTTGGTATTCATTCACAAATTTTTTCATTCATAAAATCCAAAAAATTTTAAGCTTTCTAATTCAATCTCTTCTCAATCTTATCGATGCTTTATGAAGTTACTTATGGATTCTTTTAGTTATGATACAATTGACATTGTTTCACTTGATTATGCATGAATTTATTGAAATACATGGTTTAAAATTGATTTTTCACGAATTCATGCATTT
>JAOTQJ010000111.1:19502033-19519143 GCA_025642045.1 Solanum sejunctum | reverse complement strand
TAATATTAAAATTTGTGTGCTGACGTCATGTTGCTATCAGCACCTGCTTGTATGATATACCAATAGGGTATACATATACCAACAGGGTATCACAGATGATTAAACTTAATCATATATGATACTGATATGGTATAAATAAATCAACAGAGTATATAATGAATACAGTTTTTACTAATTTAGAGTTTAATAATTTTTTATTTATTTCTTTAAAAAAAATCTATATACCAATTGAGTATCTATATATTGTCAAAGTATCACAAAGGACTGAACTCATTTTATATAATACCGTTATAGTATATATATATTGTTAGAGTATATTTCACATCAATACGCGAAATAAAAAATAGTAAGTGGGTAGAAAGCTAAATAATTTGGGTAATGGGTCCATTAAGGGTAAATAGTTTAGATTAAGTCTATTAAGAATAAATAATTTTAAATTAGGTCTATTTTGTGTACTTTTTCCATGATATAATTGGAGCCACATGATAAGCTTTGCAAAATCATTTACCGCCTTAGTAGTTGGGGTTAAATTCACCTTTGTTATTAATTGACTCACAATAAAAGTTTTTCTACATGTGGCCTCTTTTACAAATTAAGAAAAAGAATTATGAAAAAAATCTAAATTTGTTCAATTTAAAGCGTACTATTTTAATTTAGAGCTTAGCATCTTTGTCAAGGCCCGTTTCTTTTTAGATCTTGAATTTTCTTGTTGATTTTAGTTTGAGTGGTTTAAAATTTAATTTGTTTTCTGGACAGTAGATAGTAGTTTCTTTTATGAAGAAAAAAAATGCATCCAATCCATTTTTTGGGACAATGAAAACCCGATGTATTCATCAATTGCTGTAAAAGAGGCATATTCCTTTATTTAAAGGTATGCTAATTATGTTTTACCATATATGTTAATTCTACGTATACTTTCAAATAGTTATATACTTTATCACTAATTATTTTTAATTATATATTAAGGAAGATTTACTTAGACACATACATTTTGCTACCATATACAATAAAAAAGAAGATGAAAAGCGAGTGAGATAGAGATGTATCTCATATACATGTGAATTACACTAAATATCCATTAGATACATATATCTGTATGTATTTAGTGTAATATACATATATCTGGGATATCAAATACATAGGAGAGTTGCAAATGAGATGAGAAGAAGGCCAAAAGGATTTATTTATGTATTCTATATACATGCAAATTCACTTGGATAGAATCTATCTAGAACAAATTAAACCTAATTTTGACTGCAAGTCTAAATCGATCTCGAAACCTAAACCTAAACTATAAACCACTTTTCTACAAATCATAGAATGATCTACGATCCATAGACCCCATTGATCCTGTCTAAGGTCAATTTTTCAAGTCTCTTAACCTCATCTATGAGGAGTCATTTACGATCTATAAATTCAACCATGATGTATTTATCCAAAAAAAATTATTTAAAAATACATGTATAAATTAATTTTAAAGTCAGTAACTCCAAAGACCAAAATTTCCAACTGGTGACTTATAAAATTTTTTACTCTTTATTAATTTGTTTTGAATTACTTTTCAAGGTCCCCATCGCCCCTTTTCTGGGCTTAAATTTTGATATTTTGATGTTGTTTGGCACTTGGCAGTATATTTGACACCATAGGAATGGGAACGTGCATGACTATAGGCACAATCATGAAATTATTATGATGCTCTTTTCTGAGTTCTTGCACGTTCACTACAAAGAGCTAAAGGCAAAGGGTTTTATTTTATCATCATTTTATGAAGCAACATGTCCTCTCAAAAAAAGAAAGAAAGAAAAAAGATAGATACTAAATAAAAAGAAAGTTAACTTCGCATTTCTATTGTTGGTGAGAGGTAATATATATGTTGTGAAATTAGTTGACATGCGCAAAAGCTAATATAGTTACTCATAACCCTTTATAAAAATTAATCTAATTTCTCTTTTTGCCATTAGATTGCTTTAATTAGGAATGTCACCCTTATTTTGAAAATCATGTTATCTTTTATGTAATTTGTAGTTTCACTTGGTGCATCTAATTAACTATAATCTAGCATTTCGAGTAATTGAGTTTAAGGACCTTCTCTAACAACCCCCCTCCTTCCCCCCTCTAACCCCACAACATAGCTATAGGGAGACTAATCCCGTGGTAGGTGTGCTAGCAAAGGAAGAAGGAAAGCTCATAGAACAAAATATCCTTTTTTGTATGGAAATTCCATCTGTGTATGTATCAAGTCTTCTAGAGGCAGATAAAGGGGAAAACTTTTTCGTCAGGCCTCAAAGGCAAGCTAATATTTGTAATAGTATCGTAAAATACCCTCTCCCTGAACAGGGTTAAAACTATCACTCCCTTGTAATGAAACATATTATTAATTAATACGATTATCCCTTGTTTTACCAAAAAAAAAAATGCACATTTTTATGTAATCATTCAATTTTTGTTTTATCATATCAAAATCATTGAACTATTTTTTGTGATAATAAAATAAAATAAAACAAAATCCTTCAATATTTTTGTAGTTAGGGTTGCATATCAATCGGTTCGGTTCGATTTTAAAGTTTATCGGTTTGACTTATCAATTATTGGTTTGTAGATATGCTAAGCTATTATATAATCATTAAGATATTGACTTATCAGTTATTGATTTATTGGTTATTGATCGTTATCAGTTTAACCGTTAAAATTTAACAAAAAGAATTTTATTGAAAATTATCTAGAAACAAGATGACAAATCAAATGAACCATACACATAAGTTAACAAATTAGATTTTGCTCAAAAGCAAACGCTATCACATTGTAGAATAACTGGGAGTTTGAAACAGTAAAAAGTAAACATAAAACTATCAAGGACTTTATAATCAAATAGTACAAATATAATTATTTAATTTATTATCAGGTTATCGGTTAGTCCTTTAAGAAAAAATCTGAAACCGTTAAGAATTGATAGCTTAATAATAAAAAAAATTTAAACCATTACTAAAACTGTTAAATCAATAATTTTTTTTAGTTTGAATAATCTATTTTGGTTATATTTTAAACTGCTCTAGTTTTAGTATCGCAAAAGTCATTAATTAATCACCATCAAAATAAGTTTAGATATTTTTTGTTCTCGCTCTTTCTCCTAAAAGCGCTTCTACTAATTTTCTTTAATCTTTCTTGTCAAATTCTATATCTCATTATAAATATCCTATAGTTACTTTTTAGGTTGAGTGTAACATTTGTATATTACAGCGTTATACATGGATATAAATATGTTATCGATTTACAAGTGTAATCGTGATATAAATGAATGTACAGTATTATATACGATGTTATACATGGATACATACGTGTTGTCTTTAACAAGTATAGCAATAATATACATAGATATACACTGACATATATAAAGATATACATCTTATTGCCTAAATTCGTGAGTCTTGGGTTTGTGATCACTATTTTGAGTACTGTAATAGTTGTATCTATTATACCATCTGGGATTTGGCACTGTTGAATTGGGAATGATCTTGGTGAAGGTTAAATGTAAACTTATGTCATGTTTTGGTACGTATACCTAGCTTAATGCTTGTCTATCTGCATGAATACACTGGTGCGTGCTAGTAGTATGTAATGCTTTGAGAGACTGATTGTTAGCTATATTCATCCTACGCATTTAAACTTTATTCATATGATTCTGTTGACACTTGTTGTTCTGGACACCTATTGTACTTGGTAGTTGGGTTATCTATGATTATTCTGTATATTTGAATTTGTTTTGGATTGTAATGAACTTGTCTATGGTAGACACAGTCTAATATTGCTTTTATTGAGATGTATGCCTAGTTGGCTACTTGTATACCTGTTGAGTTGTCTAGTACTAGGGGAAACATGCTACATTTTGTGTAGGGGGTGTTAGTTGTCGGTTATGCTCCTGACTATGCATCGTGATTCTGTTAGGGTGATATATGTTGTACTGAACCCCTAGTTGTTTAGTGACGGGGTTGTAATCCTGATTATGGGATATATGTTATACCTTGGGAAATTGTTGGGTTATCTGTTGTTATGGGGGATTTTGTGTACACTGATTTGCCTTCCATCTTATTCTAGGGACTTGTTACATTTACTAGTTGACTTGTATGTTGTTTCCCTGGTTATGTATTACGCCTATCAGCTGGGTTGTTATTGTGGTTCTGGATATGTGGGATACTTCTGGCTATTTGGTTTCTATGGGCCTTATCCCGAGCTTAAGCTAGTGCTGCCTTAGATTTGCTTTACTCAAGGCCTGTATAACTGCATAGATACATAGGGTGACTTGAGAGTCATACTGGCTCAAGTGTCGCGGATCGACACGATACACGTACATCATAGGATCGGGTGTCGTGGACCAATATGATACACATACATCTCAGGATCAAGTATCGCGGATCGACAAGATATACATACATTTCAGGATTGGGTGACTCATTCCGTCACGATGAGGGATTCATCCCACCACATATATATACGTGTACTTACCTGGATCATGTATCATGGATTGACGTGATACATAGGACCGGGTGTCACATTCTAACATGAGATTAGGGCATTGAATTCCATGAGCCAGCACATTATACGTTGTTGTTATTTGTTCCTACCGACACGCTAGTCCACACTTTGATTGTACCTTCTGGGCTTATGGGCCCAGTTGGCATATAGGCAAAGATACTACGGCCTTACACTCATATATAACACCATACCTTGATCGGGTGACAGTTGTGATATGATTTTACTTGATTTTCGCTAGTTGGTTTCGTTGTATCTTACCTAACCCTGCTTAGTTGGTCCCTCCTGATTCTACTTGGTTGGTTCTTCTAGCTTTACTCAGTTGAGTTCTTCTGATGCCACGGGCATATTTGGCACTTGACCTCCTGGTTTCATCAGTCGATATTATTGCACATTGGTTGGGTCATTCTGTTGTGGTTCTATGATTCTCTGGACATGCTTATCTCTGGGCTTGGATTCAGATGGCCAACACTACATTATTTTATTACATTTGTTCTTATCATATTTACTGTGTTTTACTTAGTTGATCGATGACGTTTACTAGGTACACGGATGCTCACTCCTACATTTCTGCATCTACTCATGGTGCAGGTCCAGGTACATTGCGAGCGTCGAGCTAGGAGCCATGTAATCGCTACAGGAGACTTCGGTGAGCATCAATAGTTTTGGATTATCCTATAGTCTCCTTCTGTTCTCTAGGTCGTCTTTTGTATTTAGACATTTGCCTTGTGCATTATAGATTTGGCTTGTATATGTAAGAGTTCATCCTGGATTGTATTTATGGCCATATATATAGGTTTTAAGTCTATAGTAGTCCTACACAGGTGATTTTCAAGTCCTGGGTAGATTATGTTTGGCGTAGTTATATATTGCTACTATCATTGTGATTGGTGATTCAAGACAGGTACCGTAGGTTCGATTGACTTGCCTATAGGTGAAATTTAATAGGCGTCATCATGACCTAAAAGGTCAGGTCATGACAGATTATTTCAGTATTTATCATTGTTTTCAGCTTCTTTTTAGTAGAATTTGCACTATTGCTTTGTTACTTGTTATATTCTCTTCACCATTTCTTTCTTCTTTTTATCTAGATTTTGTTATACTTGAGTTGAAGATATTTCGAAAATAACCTCTTCTTTCTACATTCACGAGGTATTGGTAAGGTCCGCATATATTCTACCTTTCGCAGAAGTTACTTGTGAGATTTTACTGGATATGTTATTTTTATTAATATTATATGTTGAAAAATAATTTAATAATTAATTAATTAATTATTGTTAAGGTTAAAACATAAAACAGTATTTTTCTAAATACTACTACTAATAAATATAAACAAAAAAAACGTTTTTGAAATAGGTAGTAGTAAACAAGAACACGACAAAAGAAATGGACCGGGGTGTCACATCAAGGATTTACGTTATTCACAATTTTTTTTTTCTTTTAAAAAATGGAGGTAGGTAAAGGAGAAAATGGGAGGGGATAATATGGCAGAGAATTAAATTCTTACCAATAATAAAAAGTAAGAGTTTATACAATCAATTAATTAAGTTATTCTAATTCTTCAATTTTATTCACAATCAATATTAAAACATAATAATAATATTCGAATGCCTCAAAGACTTTCGCTTATTGCGAGGTAAGAGGAGGTCGAATATACGCAATCTAATTCTTATATTTAAAAACATAACGCGACTATTTCTGAATTCATAATAAATATTCGAATGTTTGATTTTAAAAGAATAAAAAAAAAAGAAATTTCTCAATTTTATTTTATATAGCATAATTTCTTTTTGTAGATCATCTCTCTAAAAATATTATCTTATTATGATTAAAATAATTTAAATTTTAATTTTTTTAATTCTTAATTAAATAATCTTTAATCATATAAATATCTATTATTTATTTTAGATTATAAATTTAATTTTTTTATTTTAAATATGTAAAAAAATATTATATAAGATTGAATTGAAAAATATGTAATAACGTCCCCCACGCCCCCCGCGGCAACCCCCCACCTCTACCCCCCATTTCCTAAAGGGACTAAATTTGCATATAGGCGCGGTTAATCCCAATTCGATTCCCTTCTGTCTAGGGTTTAATCCAGCGGAGTAGGCATTCCACCATTTGCAAACCTAATACAATCCTCCGATCAATCATGCGTCCGGACTATGACTTCTCTTTCAATCAGGCTAGATCCGGCACGCTTTCCTTCTATGCTCGCCGTCGTTCATGGAGAGAGTTATTGGCCCATCCGTCTTCCTATACCCGACCCATTTCCCTCACCGATTTCGCATCTCGGGTCAAGCGAAACCTCAGCTACTTTCGGGTCAACTACGCCATGGCTGTACTGATCATACTCTTCTTAAGCCTTTTATGGCATCCAATTTCAATGATTGTGTTCCTAATCGTGTTCGTCGCTTGGTATTTCCTATACTTCCATCGCGATGAACCGTTGATGGTTTTTAACCGTATGATTGATGATAGGGTTGTTCTGGTGGTTCTCGGAATTGTTACGGTGGTGAGCTTGGTGTTCACTCGCGTTTGGTTGAATGTGTTGGTGTCGATTGTTGTAGGGATGGTGTTGATCTTTTTGCATGCAACGTTTAGGATTACAGAGGATTTGTTTCTGGAAGAGGATGATGCCGCTGATGGTGGATTGCACTCTTTTGTTGGTACCTCCGTATGATATGAAGCTATAATACCGACGGATCTGGAAAATGTAGGTAGCATCACCAGAGGAGCAAATGTTACTGATAAATTGAAGCAGAAAGCACAATGAGTTGCATCTAATAAATTGAAGCAGAAAGCACAATGAGTTGCATCTTTTCAATGCTTTATTCTACTGCCGTTGTTTACTTTTTCCGGCAATCAAATGAAGAATTGAGACATGAATCAATCGGAATGCTTCTGTAATCTAATTCTGCTGTTCCATTGAAGTTCTTGGCTCGAATTTATGCATTAAGCAATTAGGTTTCTTGAGCTTTTATGCCAATCAATTATGCCTCAATCTTGAATAGGTTATATGAATGTCTATATCTTACTAACTATATTCAATTTGATTTGTATTTAACATAGTTCAAATGTTTTACATTGATACTTGGATCACAATGTTTCTACTTTCTTCGGGATCAATATTTCTACTTTATTTGGGTTTAGCATGTTCAGTATTTTATCCTTCGAAAATAGTCTTTCTATCTCTATAAGTAAAATCTAGGTTAGTATTGACTATGTTTCGCAAAAATCATGTAGGGTGGAGTTGTGCGCTTGATTAATACTTATGTGAGATGAATTTGTAGAAGTGGCAAAACCATCAGACAAGGGGAAGTGATTATCTGGTCATTTTAGAATCAGACAAAAATGTTGCCCAAATGTACTGCCAAACTGTAGTCTACAAGTGAAATATTAGTAGCCTTTTTAAAATAAATTCAATTGTATATATATGAAGATCTGAAATATGAAAGACATGAATGAAAAAACATTATCAAAATTCACGCAGTATGAATAAAAGGTGGTGTACAAGCATACAACAAATTGCAGAAAGAGAGTGAATTTGAAAGCATGGTATTTCAGTTTAAAGCCGGAATAGCCCAACGCTTATATCAGTATAATCTTCTTCATTATCTCGTTCCTCGTTTCTTGCTGATCTGCACCAATTCTAGTCGCAGCAGCTGAAAACAACTTACTACTTGACAGTCTCACCATAGGATGCCCACTCGAGGCACAGTGATATAGCAATTCCGATTTGCTACTTCAACATATGACTAACTCTCATATTGTAGGAATGCGGTGATGATAACTCAAGAAGCTGGAACGCCTGGGATCTTTCGGGCATAAGCTAGCCCCATAACAAAATCCTTTGCTGATGAACCAATAATTGCTGGTATTCTTTCGGATGGGGCAGTTTGAAGCCACATATCAACCAAACTGTTCAATGGTAAACTAGGGACTATTGATTGTCCCATACATCTAATCTCAACCTACAAAATAAACTAAGAGTCAGCAAAGCATAAAAGCAAAACAATCAAATCGTTTACTAGGTTTTCGACAATGAAATTTACTGCAAGTACTCTCTCTAAATCACCAAAATAATCAAATCATTTAATTTGTTAACACAGCCTAGTTCAAAACCTGACTGGATGACCATTGCACCCAATGTCTTTTAAAACTATAGAAAATCATGTCCCCCAGACTTCAATCTAATATCACCAAAGAAGATGTGTACTTGTGCATAAAATGCTAATGTTGTTCATTGATTTATAAATAACTAGAAATCAAGACAATCACCTCGTCTTCGCTCTTAAGATCCAACTTCCGCATCAGGTACTTTTGTATGAAGGAAACTGGAATATTACCGTCCCTGCAAAAGTGGAAGATATGAGAAAAAAGATACAAGAATACCTGTCTCAAAATGTTAATGATATTGATGGTTTACTCCTACAAATGGAATACCTCAATCTTAATTTTGGCGAACAGAAACCTTACCAACTTGAGCTTCTCTTTCTAGCCTCTAAATACTATAATCCCTTTTTGGCTCTAGGTCCTTCTACTGCCAAACATCTATGGCTTATCCATTCCCAATGATTATCTTAGGTTGCCTACATTATCTTTTTTTCCATATCTCTATAAGTCTTATCTGTGTACATTATTTGCTAGTTATACATCCAAAATTACTTGTACACCAGATTACTGATGTGAATTTAGATGCCGTCAGCCCATCATTTCAGATTATCTGTTTAGCAACTTCCAGAGCACCCCTCTTGGTCACAAGATATGGACCAAGCTGCATCAGAGGAAAGAAGTGTATTGAACACTTCATACTCTTTGCCCAATCTAGCTTCCATATATTTCAAATTTCACTTGAAGAGGAGATCATTCTTGGTCAAGTTCAAGCACCTTAGTTTTGTTCATGATAACATATTCCTATTGAGGGAATGCTAACCATATCACTAGTGATACTCTTCTATTTGAGCAAAGATGCAATCATACTAGTACTAATGCACTGGATCCCATCAAAACTTCAAAGCTAAGCATGCTTCGGCAAGAGAAGTACTAGGATGGATGACTTCCTAGCAAGTCCTCGTGTTGCATCCCTTGTTTATACAACTTGGGATTGAGGCACAGTTCTTGTTGTTTGTTGAGTAGCTACCCCAGAAGGCAACCAGCATAATGTAGGAAGATAGGTCCTACTAGTCAGTATGACAAATCTGACTTCGTTCACAACCTTTTACAAAGCAAATGATTAGCTTTGAGGGGTTTAACCAGTGTGTCGCAAACCTAATATAACAAATAAATGTCCCTTTCTCCAACAGCTTATACTTCTAAATGAAGTGGTCACATATTTATCGTACTAGAGCAGGCAGATTTTCTAAATTCAAGTCTCACATCCACCAATTATCAAGAGAAATTTCATGTGCTTGTCACAAGAAAAAAGAGCCGAGCCTGCACATGAAGGAGTGTTTTCTAGACCTAATAAAAATAAACAGAAGTATCTTCTCTAGCAGCTTTCACTTTTCTCTGAGGTATCAATTTAATACTAGAATAATATATCCAAAGGGTGGAAGTAAAACATAAGTACAAAAACCTATATGGCAAGTGCAGAAGCAAACAATCACTCTGAATATTGGAGGAACTTTTGGGCTGTAGAAACATGCTTCAACAGTAAATCGGTTGCGGCACTGATGTGGAAGAAACCAGAGAATTTTGAGGCTTGAGAAGCATCATAGACTAAAAAGGAACTGCAGTAGCAGTAGCTGGGAAATAGGTAAGATGGAAAACAAGTATAATTATGTATATACTAATGGTAGATCATCTTTTGCTGCTTCTAGCCCTATGAGAAAAAGTACAAATAAATGGGTGGAAGAAATTGACACTCAATAGTACACTAATGTTTTATGTATTAACAATTAGTAGAAATACACCGAGTTCAGATATCAATGCCACAAAAAAAAGTGGGAAATACGCCTACAAAAGGAGCTATGCAAGAATATTTCCCTCTAAAGAAGCCATCCAATGGCTCAAGCAAATCAGATTGGGTTACAGCTGGTTCAAGGGCGAATAGTGGCAGTGGTGTGGACGGGTTGAAAATGGATCATAACTCAATCCACCCATATTTAAGCAGGTTAAAATGGCTTGACCCATTTTGTATTCAGTATGAGTAGTGGGAGTGGTGTGGACGGGTTGAAAACGGATCATAACTCAATCCACCCATGTTTAAGCAGGTTAAAATGGCTTGACCCATTTTGTATATGTGTTAAAATATGGTTATATTTTACACAATAGCAAATAGGAATTGAGCATTATTGTTGAAAATTTTACTAGAATAATGAGTAGTCTTTTGTTTAGATTTATATTTAGTTATATAAGTGTAGTTGAGATATTACAGACTTTTGAAACTTATCCTGCACATTTTCTAATTTAAACCCCTCCATGTTTAATTTTAAAAAACAAAGACAATTTTGATCATCTTTAATCTTTTTGCTGCTCCACCATTTTTTAAAAACCCAATAGTGCTGTCAGAGCTTCACTAGTCTTATGCAAGAACCATATTTAAGCTCCGGGGGAAGTACTTGTGTTGCATCCCACCACTAAAGGATATGGTGCAGTGAATAAAGCTGCTCTTCCTTAACTAGAGGTCTTGGACTCGAGCACTGGGTGTGAAAAATTCTTTGGTAGGGAGAAGCCCAACGAATATCAGATGCAAATCCCCCCAAATGGAACCCTACGCAAAGCGAATCCACATTAGTCGGACTTCAATGCGGTTACTGGACGCCGGATGGAGAAAAAAACATTTTTAACCAATACCAACTTTTAACCTACTTTACAAACGTGTCAAGTAGCAGTCTCTTTTGAAAACTATCTGATTTAGATAATGGAAATGATATTATATCATGAACCCTATGATTTATGGAATGGTGTAATGAAAGAATGATCCTTAAAAACAATCCCTGTAGATCCTATCATGGTCCAAATTAAAGCACATTCTAAAAAGCTTTCAGACAAGACAAGGTAATCCAAGGTGCTTTATATGCACAAATACAAAGCACAAAAAAATTGTTAAAATGCAAGTGCAAAAGCAGCAAAAGATCTAGCGCCAACTGCCAAAGCAACAATTGAGGAGCAACATTTTTAGACTGCAGCAACAGAAGTAAAGGAGAGTGTTGAAAATTGCTTATGTTATTGGTGATTTACTAGAATAATAAGTAGTTTACTTGTAGGAGTCTTCGTTTAAATTTGATGGACATAAAAGACCAAAACAAAAAGCATACCAAAATAACAAGAGGAAAAGAGATGTGAGAGCTCTAGTAGATATTGTTTGTAGTTTTTGAAATGATATAACAAAAGCAAGACCAGATTCCTCATTGTTTCTGGAAAACCGTTAAATCTCTCCAAGTAAAATTGAATAATGAAAAGAAACGTTTACATAAAATATTGACTTGGTATATCTATTAGGTTGGAGTTCAAAGATGATTCTTTTATGCTTCAATGGCTTTAATTAAATGGGTCTGAGTGGTAGGCGCATGTTAAGAGTTCGAGTCCACCTATGAACCAAGGTTGGTATTTGTGGAGAATCTGTAGGGGGGCGAGCTATTAGCCACCGATTTTGAAGCTAACAACAACAGATTTAATGGTTATCAAAATGTGGTTCTTTTATGAAAAGCAGGTAAATGATGCGATAGATTAAGCATGGTTTGTTTAGTTGTTGGAGATTATAGAGTATCTTTGGTTTTGTTAGTAGCTGAAAAGTGTAAGCATAGCACCATGAACCTTTAATAATAAGTTCTAATTTCATTTTGGAGGGGGAAGTTTCACATGGCCAGGCCAAAGGCATGACAAATCATTTTGACACAGGTGAACCACATGAATACCAAACTTATTGAAGTGCACAGTGGTCGACCGGTACGTGCATCATTCAAGGAATGTACATCTACGACAAGGTTTTACTTTTTCAAATTACTTTAACCAAAATTTCACAAGCAAATATACACACCTCCCCAATCAAATATCATTGCTGGTTGTCCCTAAATGATGTGTGACTTTACTAATCAGATGTGATCAAATGCACAAAATAAAGGTAATTTAAATCAACTGCCAAGCTTGTCACCACATTACATTGAATGTACTCTCATATAGAGCTTATCCTACTTTAAAAATTAAGTTCAAGTGATACTGAAGCAACATTCAGTAGTTACCATTTTTAGCTTATATTCTCTATCTATATGCAACGTGACCGTGACTTCCCCAGAGCCACCAAAAGATAGACAAGTTGCAGAATTGTACCTCAGAAAGGGGAGGAAAAATATTTTAAAAGTTGTAAGAATCAAAACTCATGCAGCTAAAATATTCTTAGGGCAACCTTTATGAATTATAAGAGCTAACAGGCATACTAGGAGCATAATCTGAAGAAATTTGTTTCACGGAATAAAATGAACTTACTTTATTCTCAAGTAACTTGCAGAAATCTGTGGCAAGGGTGCATCTCCCTCCCTGACAATTATTAGGAGAATTAAAAACATTGGAAATTCAACCTTATTTCTGAAAAAAGTAAAACAGGAAAATTCTAAAAGATATAGCACATTCTCACTGGTCTTCTGAGGCCACCAATGAGAACCATATTGGATAGATTCTCCTTTCACATCTGGCAGTGGTTGCATCCAGTACAGTTTGCGGTGAAATATTAAAATCTCCAAAAACTGATGCCTCCTTTTGGCGAATTCTACGCGACTTTTTAGGTTTGTCAAATTCTGGAGGAGCAGAATCACTATTATTGTCATCCTTGATCTTCAATTTCTGTCCATGTTCTTTGAATTTAGTTTTACGGAAATGACCCTCACGGTCATGCGAATGCAGACCTTCCGACTTAGTATTAGAACTCTGTGAGGTAAACCTTGAAGATTTGCTCCTGTTTGCTGCATCCACCAAACAATTTAAAGGTTTCCACAAATCAATTTTGCCTTCCCACTGTTCACTGCCATTTTCAGTTTCTTTATCCGGTGTAGGGTGGCTCGAAGGTTCAGTACTAGAAGAATTCTGCATAAGATAAACAAATAAATAAAATGACATGATTGACTGTAACAATATTCCTGCAGGTCTGTGCAAAACATTGCCAAATACAAGACCTAATGAAGTCCAAATTTAGGCACCACACCTAACATCTGAAGAACATGACTTACCAGCCTTACGTTCTGAGAAAACTTGTTCAAAGTCTCAAGTGAGCTGGAGCTATCCAGTTGATCTTCTCCAGAACCTTCTTCTTTCTTTAGAGGTTTCTCAATTGAAAAGGTGGAACCCCTTAATGTCTTTCTTGCCACCGATTTTGATCTTCTTCCTGTCATTCCAGTTTGTGTAGATACTCTTGGAGTGCTGATCACAAGTGATGAGAGTGATCTCTCCTTTCTCCTTACTGGCAATGCCACTGAAGGCACAATTTCAGGTGCATCCACCTTTCGCCTCTTATAAGGGAATATCTTTGCTCTCACATCTTGCAGATTATGATCTGGCCTGTTGTAAAATAATTTAAAAATGCCATTCTCAGGACAATTTCATCTTCCCCGCAAATGTGGAAATAAATATAACATGCATAAAAGGAAGCTACAGGACTGAAAGAACAGAACAATATTGTGCTAGAAAATAAAGATTAACTGGGTTGAGCCTAATGTAATGGGTGAAACTTCATAAGATAACAGCATTTGGGTACTTCAGTAATAGCATTTATCTGTCATCACACATACACACTCATTTAATAAATGAAACATCCGTCATTATCTATTGTCCACATATCATAGTTTACTCTCTGCACTCCAATCTCTTGAGTGTTTCCTCTCCTTTCCTACTCTAGAGACTTCTAATATCATCAGAAGTGAACTTTAAATCCAACAAGTACAGATTCCAATTATTGGATTTATGTAGAAGTCTGCTAGTTTTGTCTATTTCCGAGTTTCCTCCCTATATTTCAAAAATCAATCTCTTCTTGTTACCCTTTTTGGTATAACATCGAAGAACCTCCAAACTGTACCCAGAATTAATTGTCAATACTGATCCAAGTCCGTAAAATTGATCAAAAGGCAAATTTTATGAACAGTTGTGGGATCAACATTATTATGTAGGGTGAATATTCGGCCTTAAAGACGTAACATATCCACGAAAGAAATGATCGCATCTGACAAAGGGTGCAACTAGTAGCACACCAGAAAAAAAGAAGAAGAGACATTTGAGACAGTTTAACCATGTCACTAAGTAAACCTCAAATACACTAGTCTGTAGTTGCGACATTATCCTGATTGAAGGTATTAAAAGCAGATAAGGGAAATCTAAACCCATTGAGGAAGTTATCTCAAGGACCTCGTGATCAATGTGGACTTAGTAAGTGCAAAACATGGTGAAGCAAAGGATCCATAGATGATATAACTAGTTGGGATTAAGGCTTATCCATAGCTAGCATTATGCAGATATCCACCAAAAGACCAAACTTTTTAGTCTGATAAATGACTTGCATTCAGTGTGGAACCAACTGTCAAATTTGGAGAACTTATATTTTTTCAAAAGACCTCATTTTCTTTATGAGGCGGATTAAGTAATAGCGGAGTGAAACTCGTTTGAATTGATTTGAACAGATATAGAGGATTCATGAGCTAGTTTCAGATTAAAATAATTGATGAATGATTAAACGTGAACTAGAGTTAATGTAAGTCTGTAGTCATTCATTGTGAGACATTAGCAGTAAACTACACCATAGAACATTATGAGATTCAGAGAAAACCTAATTGCCTATGTCCAGGAACAATAAACCTTATTAAGAAAGGGCCCAGGAAAAAACAAAATATCAACAAAAAACTAGCATGCCTGTATCTTTGAAGATGGAAGTGCATAAAAAAGCAAGCTGAACGATTTGGAGGAAAGAACTTCCCAACTGTGGTGGAAATGTCACATTGCTCTCAAATTAAACATGGAGCATTATTGAGTCAGCAAATAAGTATGAAGGCGACATGTATAGTCAGTAAGGTATATAACCTCTGGCTAAATAAATATACAGAAACTAATATGTCAACTGAATACTTAAGCAAGCTTTTGCATTTACAGAAAAAGGAAAAGAACAAGAGCTAGAAGATAATATGACCTCAGTTTCTCTAAAGGAACACAGCCTAAGTCAATATTGCAAATGGGACAGTGTTCCGTTTCTTCATCAGACAGCTTCTTATAGATGCATTTCCTGCAAACTGAGTAAAGTTCCAGAAGGAACAGTGTCATAACAGTAGTCATCTTTTTTGCAGAAACAGTATAGCTTCAATTACACCGGAACCAAAATGCGAAAACACTAAGCTTTTATTTAAAAGGCACGAGAAGTAAGTGAGCGAAGTTCAAGTCATTCATCCAACAAGATGCTTCACATAATATACCACAGTGCAAGTAAGAACATTTACATGAACAAATAAACATCTCATTACAAAGAATCACTTCTGCTCAGAAGAAAGGCATAACGCAATAATCATAAATTAGCACCTCTGTTGTTCTCTGATTTGTCAATGAGATCAAATTGTTGCAACAGAAAACCCAAAAAAGAATCATAGGATACAAATAAATCAAGTTAATTAACAACATCCTCTTGAAGCTTCAATTAAACACAATGAACTTTCCTCGGCACAGAAATAAACAAATATCACTGAAACGAAACCATCCATATATATCACCAATTGCCTAATGGGATCAATCAAGCAGATAGCTCGTTACCATTTAGCTGAAAAACCCAAAAAATATCCGATGCTCAATTACAATTGCCTTCACATATACGAAACACCCAGATGGGCAAACCACTGTCTCCAGCTAAGACGACGCAAAGAGAGCAAAACCCAGATCGTAAAAACAACTGGAAACATTGTAATCGGGAAAATCGAGAGCAAATCAAAATTGAAACAGGTACCATTGATTGACCCATATAAATTAAAGAGGAAAGGGACTGACATGTATGAAGACATTCGGAAATAGTAGTTGCATCTCTGAAGAGCTTATGGCAAAGAGGGCATGTCATGCATGCCACAATCACATCCCTCTTCACCTTAATCAATTGATTCGACATGACCACTTTTTGAGTTAACCAGAAAAGCTATGAAATCGACGTAGTGAAGCGGTGCATGCTAGAAACAGCTACATAACACAGAGAGTTTACGTTCATTCATCCACTTTCCTTTTTAATCTGCATTAAACCCAGAAAACTGAATTAGGAATTATCAGTTTGCAGATTTGGGAGTGTTGAATCTGATGAGATTTGGAGGAATTTGGGGTAAAAGGGAAGGTATCGAATGATCTCTAGCTATGTGTACTTATAACACAGCGTGGGTTTGGGAGAGACTCGAAACCAGGGGTGTTTTCGGATGCGCGTTGGTGAGGAGAATAGCACATGTACAAAACCAAATACTTATGTGTTTTTATAATATTACACTAATCATTGTTGTTTTTCCATCAATCTCGGATGGAGTCAAAGATTGATTATTTTTTGGCCTTGGAGTATGATAGAATAAAGCAAAATGGTTCTTTAAACTATCTGCGCTTTTTTCATTTGTGAAGTAGCAGTTAGTCAATGCAACTTTCG
>JAOTQJ010000111.1:19462460-19479383 GCA_025642045.1 Solanum sejunctum | reverse complement strand
AATTTGCACCCTAAGGGCTCCTAGTTAGCCCATTGTTCAATTAGGTCCCCAAACGTTTCTATTTTAATCCAATTGAGAACTCCCGACTCAAACTTAAAATATACGATCCAATTATAATTAAGCACCATGAACTTAATTTAAATTACGCCATGTTCATCATAACTTTTCCAATAGAACGATTTACTTCGATTGAATTAATTACGGGGTCTAACACTCTTAGGTGGTAATGTTAAACTCCTTGGAAACATAAGTTTCTCTCTCATGGGTAACATCAGAAGCAAGTTTTGAAAAAGAGGGTCTGGTACATGTAAAGCTAACTCAAACGCATAATTTATATGAGTAATAGTGCACTCTTTCTAGTCAATCAACTTTGCACACTAGTCGGCTTCTCTCAAGCTTGTTGTAGTCTCTCTACCATTCTAATTACTTATTCTGGGGGATCTCATTGATAAGAGTTTGAACATTATTATTTCTATCACCTTATGGACGAGGCATAGTAGAAAGGTTTAAAGCATCGCACGAATTATCATAGACTTCTTACCAATTAACTTTAGCGCACGATTTAGAATCTGAGAAAAAGAAGGAAAAATATTCCTAAATGTCCTATAGCCTCAAAATTATAGATGTGGAGCTCTTCACACCAATGATAAAGACTCTACTAAACACAGCTTCATAGACTCCCTAGGACTCCTGAACTCATGCTTTGATACCATGTTTTTCACACCCCGGGAGAAGACCCAAGACGTGGCCGGCACTCAGAAGCTATTGCTAGTCTCCAACTGAACCACTTGGCCTCATCACATTCATTCAATCATACATTTAACTAATCAGCGAAAACATAAGAAAATAAATGGGCACATCTCGTTATCTAGTCTCAAATAGCAATCAAAATGAAAGTCTAGTAGAATGACACCAACTCACAAGTCTTAACATCAACATCCGACTCTAGTCTATGGAACCTCTATCACTATTAGGTGGCGCCAATGACAGACCCATTGCTCCCCAATAAAAATAAATAGTGAAGTAAATCTAACTCTAAGAAAGATGAAAATAGGTGATGAACCCTCCGAAGTAGGGGAGGCTCACTAGTCTACTGAACATCTCGAGATTCTTAACGGTGCACCTGCTGATGAACTTTATCCTGTGTATCTACATCATAAAATGATGCAGAACTAGAGGGGGACATTAGTATGTGGAAATTACTGATACATAAAATAGCTGAGTAAAATCAAAACACGTAGAATAATATAGAAACAACAATCTACATCAAGGATAGTGAAAATCACCATGTCAAATATCTATCTAAAGTAAGAATAAAGAGTAGACAAGTGATCCATAAACCCATCAACTCATCAATCGAAGACTCATCTCAACTTTGTCATCTCAACTCATCTCAACTCAGATTACTCAGTTTGGCAACTTTCTGGGAGTTTTTCTTAACCGATAAGAACTACTTATGAGCTAGGGGTTGTATAACAATCACGCTGATGTTGCCACAGTCGTTTCGTACTTGCTAGATAAGGAATGAATATGATCCACAAGGAATCTAAACTCTGGCATCCTCTATTGTTTTAGGGATGTAACTCGAGAGGGGACTATGAGATGTAATGGTTCAATCCTCTCACGTTGGGCCAACATAGGTAATGAGTGAAGTGGGACTCATTCTTACTTATTTCAGTGCTCGATACTCCTCCAAAGACTCAATGCTCATAAGACTCTTCATCACCATCTCAAGTGTCCTTATAGAGGCACTCATCATCTCAATTAGTCGCATGGAGACACTCATTATTTCAATTAGTCTCATGGAGACTCTCATCATCTCGTCAACTCAAACTCAAGGTGTCCTCTATTATTTCAGGAACTTTAACTCATCTCAATAAACTTAATTCTCATTTAAGAACTCAATAACTTAGGTCATTAATTAGAAAAAGTTGTTTAGACAGAACTCAAGAACTCAATTATGAAGACTCATAGGACCATCAAACTCAAATAACTCAACCTCATACTCACACCAAGATCTCCATCAACATACTCAAGTCAAGACTCTACACTCTGTCCCTATGTTCATCCATGCACGCTTTCGAAAGTTAACATATAGGGTTTATACATTATCTCATGAAAAATAATCAAGTTAAGGAAATAGGTTTTTGATCATCAACATATGAAAAATACATGTAGTAAATATAATTTCTCTAGAAAATAATCAAGAATCATGCATGTAGACTCAAGAACCTTCAAGTCTAATCTAAGACCATCTATGGGGCACATGAGAGAACAATCTCATTCTTTCATTTAGCCTTACATAATTGGAATGAAGCTGTTCAAATCTCCAGTGAAGAACCCTCCTCAAATTCTCCAATCTCACGTTCTTCTTTCTTCTCTCTCAATCCCTAACTTTCAAGTGTTGTGAAGAAGAACTTAGAATATTAAAATGACCTATCGTGTTTTGAGTTTAGAAAGGGTTGGAAAAGGTCTAGAATACCCCTCAAAAGATTTAAAATTTTGAATTTTGGTGGAATAGGTTGGGGTAATAGGTTCTCTATGTGGACCTGTCGAGCACTTGTGTAATTTCAAAAATTCAATCCTATTGAAAAATTGAAAAAAAATGTAAATGTGGGTCTGCAACAGGTCCACATTGTGGTCCCAATGTGCACTCTCACTATCTTGGATTTTGGATTAGAAAATTATCTTTCGATTCGGTTGCTCTAAAATTAGGTTGAGACTATTTTCCCACCCAAATTTTCGTGCTGATAACAAACCCAATCTCAGATTTTTCATCTGAGCTTGGGAAGAAGCGTTATGCGCATGATTTCATTCTAGTGGCATTTTGATAATTTTACCATGTGTTACATTAATGTAATATTTAAATACAATTTACGAATTTTTATGATTTTTTTATTTTTATATTTTTATATTTGTTCTTTACTTTTATTTTTTATTTTAATATCGACGTTTGTCCGTTAGCTTTCAAAAATAACTTTTTTGCGGATTGTGTTTAAATGCTACATAAAAAATAATGCTGAAAGGTTAAAATAGAAAAAAGGCTAGATAAAATGGCAAACTAAAAAATAAAGTCAAGTTAGAGGGATTTTGTATGTATTTTTAATTGGCTTTTATGTTATTTCATGGTATGTGAAGTACACTCTCCCCCATTTTATTGATTGCTTGGATAAAAGTGTCAAAATGAAATATGAAAACTGGAGTTAAAGGTTAAAATAGAATAACGTGAAGTTAGAGTGCCAAAAGGAATTGAGGACCAAGTTTAAGGGGAAACATATATGTTTGGCCTTTTTTTCATGATAATCATTCTATGATTTCATTAACAAATGGGGGCCAAACTTTACTATATATGTCTAAAATCAGCCATTTAATTAAACTATTGTCATGAGTTTTCTTTGTCACTATAACGTATCTACCTTGTATTTTGACAAGTGTAACACCCTGTGAAGTTACCAAAATATACCTAGAATAAAATCTTACGCATAGCGCGTCTTCACAAGTCCCAATGGAAAATTTAAGATTGGATTTGCCATCAGCATGAAAAGTTGAGTAAAGCCTCGTGATTTTAGAGAAATTGGGCCGAAAAATAATTTTTCGTAATTAAATTCGGGACAATGAGAGTGCGCGCCCAGGGTAAGATATGCTTGGGGCGCGAACTTACACTTGGAATTGTTCTTCAATTTCTTGGAAAAGACGTAATCTGAGAATTTTTCGAAATACACATGTCCACACCCTAAGCACGTCGTGAACATGGTATTCTGGGATTAAATTTTATTTTTTAATTTCGGTAAGGTCACTTTGGTCATTCCTCAACCTATCCTAAGTACAAAAAACGTGTTTAAGGGTTGTTTTATTCAAATTAAGGGTTTCAAAACTTATTGTTTTATTCAACTTCTAAGAGAAGAACCTTGAGGGAGAAAGCTTGAAGACTTGAGTTGGGGATCGAATTCTTGCAAGAACTTGCATTGTTCTTCATTCTAAGTATGTAAGTCTAACACAAAACATGAGATTGTTCTCCCATGTGCCCCATTGGATGAAGTAAGTTGATAGTTGAAGATGATGAGTCCTACATGTTAAATTCTTGAATGTTCTACCAAAAATTATACTTATTTTATGTATTTTCTGAAGTTGATGATCATCACAAACTTGAAATATTTACTTAAATGACTTATTTGAATTGTTATATAAAACTCTACATGATTTCTTTGTTAGAGATTACATAAATGAACTTAGGGGTTGATTCTAGAGCCTTGAGGATAAAAATGCGCTTGTTATTGTGGTCCTAGTCTTGAAGTAAGTGTGTTGATGATGATATTGATGCCTTTAGAGTGTTAAAAGGGTTGAACTCAAGCTTGAAAGAATGTTCCTAATCCCTTGAGTTAATAGATGATGAGATAAGTTGATATCTTTTGTCCGAAAGAGACTGATTGTAGAGTAATTCTGATGTTTGAAGTCTTATGAGCATGTTGAGGTCTGGGAGGAGTATTGAGCACCAAAATGAGTAGAGTGAATCCCACCCGCACTCATTAACTACGTGCCTAACATAGGAGAGGATTAAACTCTAAAATTAGATGTTTCCTCAGTCCTAAAAGAGGACTTGATATTATTATGGATCCAAAGATGCACGCCCTTTATCCCAGCAAGACATGGGCAGATATGGAAATGACATCATTTTATTATATCATTACCAGCTCATAGGTGATGGTTGTCAGTTAGATAAACTCTCAAATAGATCCCACATTGATAGTACTCTGATGTTGAGTTGATGGTCTGAGTCTTGATTGATGTTGATGAGTTAATGTCTACTTTTTATCCTTTATGTGAGAGGAGTGCTTATCGTTCTGAGTATGCATCTCATGAGTTGATGTTATTTTATATTATCTTGTCTATACTGTTTATATTAGGCCATCTGACGTACCATACTTTCCACGTACTGATGCTATTTTCATGATACAGATACTGTAGATAGAGGACTTAAACAGATGCCCCATTGAGGTTCAATATTTCCTGGTTCAAAGATTTGGTGAGTCCTCCCCTGCATTCGAAGGAAGCTATTTATTTCCTTTCACATGTTTTGACTTATTTTCTTTGAGTTGGTGATAGCCATGGCATGTCATGGTACCTTCTTAGACTGTAGAAGTAGAGGCTTCATAGACATAGAGATGATGGTTTGCTATTGGGGTCTTTCCCCTTTCTAAATTGAGATTTCCTAATTTATCTTGTGCTTCGGATGTTGATGACTAGTCTTGTGGCCTATGGCCCCCATCCATGATATAGATATGATGAGATAGAGTTGCCTGCTATTATGTATTTGATATTCCTTATGTTCTTTCGTTGATTTATAGAATGAGTAATTGTGATGAGACCAAGTCGTTCGCTTGGGGACTAGAAAATAGTGTCCGAGTGCCAGTTACGTCTAGGGTACCCTTGCGAGGCGTAAAAAACTTAGTATCAAAGCACAGATTTAAAGTACCCGAGAGATTCTATGAAGTTGTGTCTAGTAGAGTCTTGTTTATGGGTGTATTATGCACTGCACTTCATAAGCAGAAAGCTATAGGACATTAGGAATACTTACCCTTCTTCTATAATCTGAGTTCGTGCGATAGAGTTAACTCTATGAAAACTGTTTCTAATTCATGTGTTACATGTTTGTAGATCATACCTCTAAAATACACTATTACAAAGAGAAATTCCTCAGATCCAACTGCTAAGAATCCCTCACTAGAGGCCCCTAGTCAGACGGGGACGAAGAGATGAGGATGACCTATCATTACTGATAAGGTTCCATAAGTGCCCCCTATACTGCCACAGCCAGCCCCCACCTCAGAGGCAACTTCAGGGGAGACATTACTATGCTCACCTAGCTAGTGGCTTCCTAGGGTAATAGTCGAGGCCCCCAAGCTCTGAATTCCAGCTCCGAAGAGCCCACAGCTATAACCAGGCTCAGAGAGTTCTTACGGATGAACCTACTAGTTTATACGTTGTCAAAGGTTATGAAGGACCTACAAAACTTCATCGATTAGATGTGGAAGGTTTTGAGGGCCATGCATGCTAATGAGATTGAAAGAGTTGAGCTTGTCTCCTATTAGTTGAAAGATATTGCAAATGTCTGCTATAACCAGTGGCAGGATAGCCGAGGTGAGGATGCTAATCTTGTTGAGTGGGATGATTTTGAGGATATGTTCCTTGACCACTTATTTCCCCAAGAGTTAAGCGAGGCAAAGGTTCATGAGTTCATGAACCTAAAGCAGGAGGGGATAACCGATAAAGAGTATAGTCTCAAGTTTATTAAGCTATCCAGATATGCTCCTGAGATGGTCCAAGATATGAGGGCAAGGATGAAAAAGTTTGTGCCTGGATTAGGCAGGCATGTAAAGAAGGAATGCAAGGCAGCATTGTTGATCCCAGGTATGTACATCTGCAGAATCATAGTATAGGCCTAGCAAACCAATGAAGATAAAGAAAAGAGATAGAGAAGAGCATCTAAGCAATAAGGCAAAATCAGCAGTGTATGAACCTAGCCAGTAGAGACAAAATAAGAGTTATAAATCTTACTTTTAGAAGAGGTCTTCTAGTTATGCACCCTCTGCAGCGAGTGTGCCCATCTAGCAAAACAAGTTGATCAGAAGTTTTATAGTTACCCGAATTTTAGGTCTCAGGGTTCTCAATCCCAGGCTACTACGACTCAATGTTTGAGGGAAAAGCCACCTTGTGGCAAATATGGCAAGCTGTATTTGGGTGAGTATCATGTGAGCACAAATACTTGTTACTTATGTGGATAGACTGGTTAATTCTAGTATGAGTTCCTGAAGAGGAGGCAAGGTGAGAGAAGCAATAAAGCATAATTCTCCATAGTGCCCCTAACCGGCAGTCATCAGAGGGGTGCTACTGTAGGTACAGAAGGCGGGATAAGCGGTCTTTATGCAATGGGTAATCGTCAAGATTAGGAGGTGGCCTCAGATGTCATCATGGGTTCACTTCGAGTCTTTACTTTTGATTGTTATGCCTTACTTGACTCGGGTGCCACTCTATCTTTTGTAACTCCCCATGTGGCTAGAATATTTATGATCCTTCTAGAGTGTTTACTATAACTTTTTTTTGTTTCCACTCTTACTGGTGAGTCCATCTTAGCTTAGAGGGTTTATAGGGATTGTATAATATCTCTCTATAGTAGGGATACCTTGTTTAACTTGGTAGAGTTGTTGATAGTTGACTTTGATGTGATCCTTGTGTGGATTGGCTTCATGCTTGCTATGCCTCCATTGATTGTAGAACTCAGATTGTTAAATTTCAATTTCCCATTGAGCCTATCTTAGAGCGGGAGAGAAGTTATGTTGCGCCTAAGGACAAGTTTATCTCCTATCTTAGAGCTAGGAAGATAATCTCTAAAGGTTGTATCTACCATCTCGTGCGAGTTTGATGATATTAAGCCTCCTACTCTAGAGTCAGTCCTGACTGTAAATAAGTTTTGAGGATTGCCCGGAGTCCCTCCTGATAGGGAGATTGACTTTGGAATTGATGTTCTCCCCGATACCCAACCTATCTCAATTCCACATTATAGGATGGACCCTGCTAAATTGAAAGAATAGTTGAAAGATTTGTTACAGAAGGGTTTCATAAGGACAAGTATTTCTCCTTGGGGTGCTCCTATCCTATTCATGCGTAAGAAAGATGAGTCTCTCAGAATGTGTATAGACTATAGGCAACTGAACCCTGTCACAATAAAGAATAAGTATCCTCTCTCCAAGATAGATGATCTATTCGACCAACTTTAGGGTACCACTTGCTTCTCCAAGATAGACCTCAGATCGGGTTACCATCAGCTAAAAGTAAGGGAATATGATATCCTAAAGACAACCTTTAGGACAAGGTATGACCATTTTGAGTTCTTGGTTATGTCCTTTGGGCTGACTAATGCACTGGCAGCCTTTATGGACTTGACGAATAGGGTATTCAGACTGTATCTTGACATGTTCATGATTGTATTTATTGATGATATCTTGGTATATTCTAAGGATGAAGAGGAGCATGCCAATCATCTTAGAGTGGTTTTGCAAACTATCAAAGCCCATGAATTGTATGCAAAGTTTTTGAAGTGTGAGTTTTAGCTCAAGTCGGTATCCTTCATAGTTCATATTGTCTCAGGGGAAGGCATTTGAGTGGATGCCCAGAAGATTGAAGAGGTTAAGAACTGGACTAGACCGACCTCTCCAACTGACATAAGAAGTTTCTTAGGGTTGGCAGGCTAGTATCACAGATTTGTTAAAGGATTTTCTTCCTTGTCTACACCATTGACCAAGCTGACTCAGAAAAAGGCCAAGTTTCAGTTGTCTGATAAATGCGAGCAAAGTTTTCAAGAGTTGAAGACTAGATTGACTACTGCCCTAATTCTGACTCAGCTCGATGGAATAGAAGACTGTAATATATTATGATGCATCCAGAGTTGGACTGGGTTGTGTGTTGATGCAGAGAGGGAAGGTGATAGCCTATGCTTTCAGACAACATAAGATTCATGAGAAGAACTATCCAACTCATGATCTCGAGTTGGCAGCAGTGGTGTTTGCACTTAAGATCTGGCGCCACTACTTGTATGGAGTGCATTTGGATGTATTTACTGACCACAAGAGCTTGTAGTATGTCTTCAGTCAGAAAGAGCTCAACCTGCAGTAGAGGAGATGGTTGGAGTTGCTCAAGGATTATGACATGAGCATCCTCTACCACCCAGGTAATACTAACATTGTTGTTGATGCTCTTAGAGGTTATCAATGGGTAGCACCGCCCATGTGGAGGAAGGGAAGAAAGAATGAGCTAAGAAAGTGCATAGATTAGCCCAACTAGGAGTGCAACTTGAGGAGAATAATGAAGGTGGGGTCAATGTTCAGAATGGGTATGTTTTGTCTCTAGTGTCAGAGATGAAGGAAAAGCAAGACCAAGATCCATTATTACTCTAATTGAAAGAAGACGTCCACAAGTAGAAGGTGATAGTTTTCTTAAAAAGGGGAGATGGGGTATTGAAATACCAGAGTTGACTATGTGTTCCCAAAATTGATGGTGCTCGAGAGAGAATTTTGGATGAAGCTCATAGCTCTAGATATTCTATTCATTCTGGCTCTACAAAGATGTACCATGACTTAAGAGAAGTTTATCGGTAGAATAGAATGAAGAAAGATATCACTGAATTTGTCTCTAAGTTCCCCAATTGTCAAAAGGTCAAGGTTGAGCATCAAAGGCCATACAGATTGGCCCAAACTTCAAAATTCCTGAATAGAAATGGGAGATGATCAACATAGATTTCATTATGGGTCTACCGAGCTTTCAAAAGCAATATGATTCGATATGGGTAATCATAGATAGGATGACTAAATCAGCCCACTTCTTGGCAGTTAAGACCACCAATACTGCAGAGGAGTACGCTAAGTTGTACATTCTGAGATTGTGAGGTTGCATAGACTTTCCTTGTCTATCATCTCGGACAGAGGGGCTTAATTCACCTCCCACTTTTGGAGATCTTTTCAGAAGGGACTGGGTACTAAGGTAAATCTAAGTACAACCTTCTACCATCAGACAGATGGTCTGGCAGAATGCACCCTTTAGACTTTAGAGGATATGTTAAGGGCTTACGTCCTTGACTTCAAGGGGAATTGGGACAACCACTTACCATTGATCAAATTTGCCTACATTAATAGTTATAATGCAAGCATCCAAATGGCCCCTTATAAAGATTTGTATGGGGAAAATGTAGATCACTGATTAGGTGGTTTGAGGTTGGTGAAGCCGAGTTGATTCGCCCTGATCTTGTCTACCAGTCCATGGAAAAGGTGAAGGTTATTAAAGAAAGGTTGATGTCTGCATAAAATCGTCAAAAGTGTTACACTGATGTGAGAAGAAAGGACTTAGAATTTGAGGTAGATGATTAGGTGTACTTGAAGGTGTCACCCATGAGGGGTGTCATGAGGTTCAGTGGGAAGGAAAAGTTGAGTCCACACTATATTAGACCCTATCAAATTGTGAGAAGGATTGGGAACGTCGCCTATGAGTTAGAATTACCTTTTGAGTTAGACGACATTCATTCGACATTCCATTTGTCGATGTTGAAGAAGTGTTTGGGAGCTCTTGCATTGGTGATCCCTACTGAGAAAACTAGACTAAAGGATAGCCTCTCCTATGAGGAGATTCTATTCCAAATCCTTGATCAATAAGTTCATAAGCTAAGGAACAAAGAGATAGCATCCATAAAAATTCTATGGAGGAACCAATTTGTTGAGAAAGCCATATGGTAAGCCGAGGAAGCTATGAGAATCAAATACCTACACCTATTCGTGCCAAATGATGATGATGTCGAAGGTAATGTTCCTATTCTTAACTTAATTGAAGTTTTGTTCTTGAGTTGATGTGCTTACTCTATTCTTGAGTCTGAGTGGAGTTTATAGAGGTTGATGAATACTTGAGAGTTTGAGATTATCGAGTAAGTGTTGAGATGTGTCATGAGTTTACTCATGCCTTAAATTCCACCTCTGCTCATCATTCGAGGATGAATGATCACGAGGGAGAGATAATATAATATCCGTGAAGTTACCAAAATACCCTAGAATAAAATTGTGTGCATAACGCATCTTTCCAAGTCCCCATGAAAAATTCGAGACCAGATTTACGATCAGCATAAAAAATTGAGTGGGAAAATGGCTTCAACCCGATTTTAGAGCAATCGAGTTAAAAAATAATTTTTTATAATTAAATCCTGGACAGTGAGAATGCACACCCAAGGCGCGGACTTACACTTGAAATTTTTCTTTACTTTCCTGAAAAAGACATAATCTTAGAATTTCATGAAGTACCCATGTCTCGCCCTAGGCGCGTCACGAACAAGGTATTATGAGATCAAATTTTATTCTTTTAATTCAAGAACGGCACTTTGGTCATTCCCCAATCTATCCTATGTCCTAAAAACTTGTTTAAGGGACGTTTTATTCAGATTAAGAGTTTCAAAATCCATTTTTTTATTCAACTTCTAAGAGCAGAACCTTGAGGGAGAAAGCTTGAAGCCTTGAGTTGGGGATCGAATTCTTGCAAGAACTTACATTGTTCTTCATTCTAGGTATATAAGGCTAACTCAAAATACGTGATTGTTCTCCCACGTGCCCTATTGGATGAAGTAAGTTGATAGTTGAAGATGATGAGTCCTACATGTTAAATTCTTGAATGTTCTACCAAAAATTATACTTATTTTATGTAATTTTTGAAGTTGATGATCATCACAGACTTGAAATATTTGCTTAAATGATTTATTTGAATTGTTATATAAAACCCTACATGATTTCTTTGTTAAAGATTACAAGAATGAACTAAGGGGTTGATGTCTAGAACTTTGAGTATAAAAATGTGCTTGTTGTTGTAGTCCTAGTCTTGAAGTGAGTGTTTTGATGATGATGCTAATGAGATTGATGCCTTTAGAGTCTTAAAAGGGTTGAACTTAACCTCAAAAAAGTGTTCCTAATCCGTTGAGTTGATAGATGATGAGATGAGTTGATATCTTTTGTCCAAAAGAGACTGATGATGTTTGATGGCTTATGAGCATATTAAGGTCTGGGAGGAGTATCGAGCACCGAAATAAGGAAGAATGATTCCCACTCGCACTCATTAACTATGTGGCCAACATAGGAGAAGATTGAACCATAAAATTAAATGTTTCCTCAATCCCAAAAGAGGACTTGATGTTATTAATGGATCCAGAGATGCACACCCTTTACCCCGGCAAGGTATTGGGCAGATGTGGAAACGATATCATTTCATTGTATCATCACCGGCTTATAGGTGATGGTTGTCGGTTAGAAAAATTTCTAAATAGGTCCCATATTGATAGTACTCTGATGTTGAGTTAATGGTCTGAGCCTTGATTGATGTTGATAAGTTAATGTCTACTTTTTATCCTTTATCTGGGAGGAGTGCTTATCGTTCTGAGTATGCATCTCGTGAGTTGATGTTATTCCATATTATCCTGTCTATACTATTTACATTTAGCCATCTTACATACCATACATTTTACGTACTAACGCCATTTGGTGTTGCATCATTTTATGATGCAAATACTGCAGATAGAGGACTTCAGCAGAAGCCCCATTGAAGTTCAGCACTTCCTAGTTCAGAGATTTGGTGAGTCCTCCCTTGTATTTGGAAGAAGCCATTTATTTCCTTTCACATGTTTTGAGTTATTTTCTTTGAGTTGGTGGTAGTCACGGCCTATCATGGTACCTTCTTAGACTATAGAAGTAGAGGTTTCATAGACATAGAGATGATGGTTTGATGTTGGGATCTTTGCCCTTTCTAAATTGAGTTTTCCTAATTCTATTTTGTGCTTCGAATGTTGATGACTAGTCTTGTGGCCTATGGCTCCCATCCTTGATGTAGATGTGATGAGATAGAGTTACCTGCTATTATGTATTTGGTATTTCTTGATGTCTTCCGCTGATTTATAGATTGAGTGACTGTGAGGCTAAGTGATTTGCTTGGGGAATAGCAATAGTCTCTGAGTATCAGATACATCTAGGGTATCCTCCTGGAACATGACAACAAGTATATGAGTGATTTTTTTTTCGATATAGAATTGTTTGAGATTTGTTATATGAGATGAAGTAGAAAAACAGACGTTGAATTTAACGAGTATAAATATATAGATTACAAAAGCACAAGAATTTATTCAAATTTTTTAACATTCTCTTATGATAATAAATAAAGTAATGACAAAAAAATCATCAATAAAAATTTTAGCTTGGAGTCTGATTCAATGGATTGATCAAATTCTAAAAATTGATGTCATAGTTTAGTTTTTATATTATCTAAACTCAAGACAAAATGAGCGGTCTTAGCTGCAGTTAATATTTGTGGGAGAAAAAATATAAATCAACACTATTAAAATTTATATTGTATATATTATAATCATCTAATTCCTATTGAGCAATATAGGAGAAAAGTTGATTGAAGGGTATCTCAATCCTTATATTATTAAGATATAACTACTTTTGCTTATTTATTATAGTGGAATCTTATATTTTTTTAGCAAATTGGGAAAAAAAAAAAAAGCATGCTTGAAATTTTGAATTAATTTTTAATTTCTATAACATTCTTAATTTGTTGGTGAAGATTATTACTTCACTAATTCTTTGTTGATTTTTTTTTTAATTTCAACACAATCGATTTAATAATGTATTAATATGGAGCCTTGTCAATTAAAACTAAAAAGAAGTTAATAACTTGAGAAATTGGACTAAAAAATCAGCTAAATTTTTTTTTAAACAATTACAACAACTAAAAATTTAATGATAAAAATCTAAAATCTAATAAAAAGATTAGAAGAAACATATGAGAGTGTTAGCAAAGAAAAACTAGATTGCGATTATAAAATATTGCTCTCTCTTAATTGAATTCAACTGAATATATATATTTGAGATACAAAATTAGTGTTTGTATTTTTTAATTTAGTCTCACCCAGTTCTCTTTCAAACCACAATTATTTGATTACAAAGATTAATTTGATTTAGTTGACATTTCATAAGGAAAATAAAAGAAATACATTATATACAAGATACATACAAAGATATATGTAAATTATATGATGTTGGATATTAGATATTGGGTGAAGAATAATAGGTAATCTCAACTAGCCACATATTTTTGTAGAAGACTATTTATATAAACATACATACATATGTTGCACATAAAAGTTACAATTTTTTTTAAAAAAAAAACTAGGATGAACTTTATATAGAATTTATATAATTCTATACATATTTCATATAAAATTTATCAATAATTTTATACATGAAACTGTGAGTGAAATTTTAAGCCTAGTTCAAATTTGATTTTGTATATATATTTTTAAACAAAGTACTTGCTATATTTGATAAACAAAAAATAATGCTACATTAAAGAACTCTTAATTTAATTTATACCTATTAATGTATAAAAAAAAACAAATAAATTTTTAAAACAAAACTCAATTTCAAGTCATTAATTTTTCTGAAGTAGGTCTACCTATTAACATATGATATGTCCAGGTAAAATAATGAAAAATATATTAAAAAAAATAAAGGATAATCAACGTCCAAATAATTATATATAATTGGATAACAACATTTTAGACGTACTTCAATTGGCGAACTTCTGAACCAAAATATCATATGAACTTTAATTTTTACTCATAATCTATCGGTCATAGTTAAAAATCAAGAGTGTGTATTTTAGTTCTTATTATACTAGTTATGATAGCATGTGTTAAATTTACTTTTTAGTCTCAATTTAATATTTTAAGCTATTAATTATTGAGGTCTATAGAAAGTTAATTTATGTTGCACATATAAAGTTTTGAGAGCAAATCATAAACTTATTTAGCAATATACATCAACTTCTCGGTATAATTACAACGGAAGAAGCATTCATAATTACCGATATACTCTCAAGTTGCTCAAGCAGACATGTTGTGCTAACACAGGCCTAATATAAATTTCCTAAGTTGCTCAAGCAGACATGTTGTGCTAGCACGGGCCTGATATAAATTCCCTTTTAGTCTGAATTTAATATTTAAGTTGTTAACTATTGAGACATATAGAAAACTAATTTATATTGCACATATAAAAATTTTAGAGCACATCGAAAATTTATTTAGCAATATACATGAACTTCTTGCTCTAATTATAACGGAAAAATTATTCAAAATTATTGATGTACGCTCAAGTTACTCAAGCAGGCATGTCGAACAGTTGTCTGTGTGAACAGCTTATACGTGACAAAAGAAGAGACAACCGAGGAGCAGGCATGACCATGAGGCGGTCCAAATTTCTCACTATCTAACAGGGCCCAATATTTATTATTTTTCTATTTTAATTTATATGATGTAAATAAATTTTAATATAACTTTTAAATAGTTTAACTTATTAATGTTTTATAGAACTATCCACACAAGCAAGTGAGAAAAAATTAGATGAAAGCTAAAGTAAAAAAAAAAAATACTTTTACAAAGTGAGACCACTATACATGTTATTGGACTTTCACGGGTGGCCACGCAACCAAGCATGACCATGAGTCGTGTTTTAGCTCTAAAACTGTGGCTTATTAATAAGGGGATTGTTTATCTTATCTTTAATTACATGAATTGCTGGCTCTATTCTATTAGAAGTTTAATTTCTTTTTAATTCGTTAAACCACATATATCAAGAGCATACTCACTTGTCAAATCCAACGCAAAGATATACTATATTTAAAAAAATATTTATTATTTATAATAATATAGTAATCCCACTCAAGATTAGCTTAAATTCTTTTGTTTGGAGTCTGTTTTTTTTTTTTTGAAAAAAAAGATGTCTTAATATATATATTATTAAAAAGAATTCATGTATTGTTAAATTTAAAAGAGAAATGGAATGGTTTTTAGATCATTATATAGCCTTTCTTAGGTGGATACTTACTTACTTTGTTGTCTTATTTATATCTACTAGAACATAAAAAAGAACTCACATTATTATTTCTAAATTTTACCTTTTTCATTTTCCTTTGCTTACTTTTATTCTCTTGTTATGAAATATTTTATAGTTTTCTAGATTGTTAAACTTTTTACATTATATAAAATTTATTGTTATATATTTACAAAAGATTAAATTTATTTTTTGATGCCTTCTTTTTCAAGCATTGCAATAAATTAACTTTATTTCAATATCACTATATCAATTTATCAAATTTAATATAATATTATTTTAATATCATTAATCAATTTCTTAAATAATTCTTGAGTCAGATTTTTTTCTAACTTGACATTATATTTTTTTCATTAAAATTTTTTATTATTTACATCCTTATTTCATATATTTTATGTATGTTCTATTTTTTTCAAATCTTTTATAGAATGACACTAAATGTATTATTATTATTATTATTATTATATATCAAATAAAAATAAAATTAATATTTTTTTGTGAAATTTGACTTTAGACCTATCATCTATTCACGTGCTACTGAACTCAATGTGAGTTGGTAATAAGCATGAATCTATCCCTTTGAAAGATTTCACCCCAAGATTTGAATATGAGAGTGTCCCCAAGTTTTGCAAACATTATAGAATATTGAGTATTCCATTGGAAATTGATAGTTTATTGCATAGTCCTGCTTTCTTCATGCCCAGGATGTGTGACATCTTACAATGTATATATATAATCGAGGCCTTTTCCCCTCCTTAATTTAATAGTGTTTGTTTTTCATTATTCCTTCCATTCACTTTTACTATTAATATCATATTGCCCTTGTTAATTGATGGTCAATACCTTACTTATGAAAAATAATTTGAAATTAATGATAATATATGAACAAAAAATAATTATTATATTCTAATTATGACATATTAAATATGACTAATAAAATTAAAAATCTTATGAACAAATAAAGATGAACAGAGAGAATATGCAACACTCACATGATCTAGGTCCAAAATTATTTTATTTTATGTATATTATACTTACTACATTAAATCATTGCAAGGACAAGTTGAGTTTGTTTTTGGTGTAATTAAACATGCATTTTATGACTATTTATATACCATTACAAGTTAAGATGGATCCCATTATTAGAGTACATAGAACATAATTAATTGTAATTCCTTGATTAACTAATAAATAAATATTTATATATGTCAAGAAGATGAAAGTCCTAAATGTTTTAGGTGATGGTGAATATCATGAGGGTGATCATCAAGTCTTGGCCTTTCAGGCTGAATCCACCTTCCATCTTTGTCTCTAATCATGCCTTTGTTCTCATCTTGTCTCCAATTAGGAGGAACACAATAATGATCTTTCAAGAAATCACATGCTTTGTTCACTAATGCTATGTCTCTTCCCTTTTCTAGCACAAATCTTTTACCTTTTCCATGATATCTGCACACAT
>JAOTQJ010000111.1:19442480-19462360 GCA_025642045.1 Solanum sejunctum | reverse complement strand
ATATTGTTATTTTTATTTGAATACCAAATACTTAAAGAAATCACATTTTTAATTTAATAGTATGTAACTATGTCTTCAATATATACGTCCTTTTATCATGAGTTAGGCATGTGTTTTAATGATGGTGAAATTCAAATCCAAAGGGTTTTGGCTCAGATCTCTATTTTGTGTATTATTTAAGCAAAATAATACAAGAGAGGAATCAAACTTTATCTCTAGTTACAATGTCAATATTATCTACCTTGATATAATATTAAAGTGTGATTATTTCATCTAAACTTTAACTAATATTTGAAAAAATAGATATACTTCTAATATTTAATTGTGACTTTGACATGAAAGCTCATCATGCCAAATAATTACATTATTTGTTTTTGGGTGTTAAATTTAAAAGTGTAGCTACAAATGAATTCACCTACAGATTTAACAGAACACAATTTTGATTTTTGTATGTATAAGATTTTAACCATGAGTTGTTGGTGACGTTTTATTAATTGGTCCCTTTACCCAATTATTGTTTACTAAGATGAAAATGATTATTTGTTTTCCCTTTGAAAATATTTTGTTGTTAGTACAATTAGAATTTGTGAATTGTGTGCATGTCTGAAAACTCTAGAACACAACAATAATAAATGACCATGCCTATTAAACAAATGTATTTAATGATGACTCATCTTTCCCATAGATTTAAAAAAATGATGCATGTCTGTGCACTTGCCTTTCTTTATATTTTCCTTTATGAAGTCTTCGTCAATGCATCTGTTTAAGATATATGTTGGACCTTTAAATTATTACACATCCCAGTTGTCTACCTCACAACTACCTTTAATAAAATATAGTATATGATAATGATATATATTATCCTACCATACAATATATTTTCTGTTATGTAGAAGATCTCATCTCCACTAACATTTCTTGCCATAATCTTTAATCTAAACTTCTTTCAGACGTGAACATATTTTTTTAATCAACTTATCATTTTAGAAAGTTTTTATATGTCCAATACTGCAACTTGATTTAATTATTATTCAGGCAGTCAAATAGTTATATTTTATATAATTACATGATATAACTTTGACTAGATAACCTGAAAGAGAGGAGAGAGATGAATGATCAAAAGAGGGAGAAGAGAGTCAAATTGTTTTGTATATTTGTCGAATTATATATGTGTACATATATCTATCAAATGATTATATATATGTAACTAATATATATATTTGTATATTTGACAATAAAGATTGGAGAGAGGCAAGCGAGATCGAGAGAGGAAGAAAAAAGACGAGCGAGAGTGGAGAAAGGCGAATTGTATATGTATATCTGTCGAATTGACTATGTATATTTATTAAAATAATTGTATATATGCAACTGATATATATTTGTAATTGTATATCGATAAAAAAATGCAGAGAAAGGATAGACAAAATAACAACAAAACTCTAACTATAACTATAAATTATAATTTTTTCAAATTATAATTATGTTTTTTTTCCTAATCATTATCCAGTCAGACAATTAGAGTATTTTTCTTCTGGCCATTTAAATTTATCTAACTCCTTTTTTGTTTTAGTTGATTAGAAAAAAAAGGACACTTATAGTCATCATTCAAATATATGGGACCATAAATTTAAAAAGTGAAGAATACTAACCCGTCAATCAAGTGCAAAAGAGCCTCCAAATTATGTGCACAAACAAGATCATTAGTTGGTTTCAAAAAAGGTGAATTCTTATGATCCAACGGCAATTCCACCCCAACATGTGAATAACTCCACGGCAGTCTTTCACATATCTTCATAACCATAGACGGTGAATGCTCATTCAACACTAATCCTGGTGATTTTGGCACAATGTCATGAACATTCACAACTCTCAACACTTTGACACCTAATTTTTCAATTCTTTCTTTGAACCTCAAATTACCCACTCTTGGCCCTGAATACGAGAACACACAAATTGGCACAACACTTGCATCCGCCTTCACATTCAATCCCGTTTCCACTATGTCGTACGCACTCAATATTGCTAGAGCGCTGCCTAAGCTGTGACCCGTAATCGTTAGGCTCATTTCCTCATCTGGGTACATTTCTAGTATTCGCTGCACCTCTGTTAGTATCTGTTCTCTTGCTGAGAACTTGCAATACCTGAATAAATCCTTCAAAATATTAATCGACACAAGTACAAATCAACCCAAAAGTTCTAAAATTGGTATATATAGTACCTGCACTTCTCGTCTTTGTTAGTGTAAAGATCGAGAAACCCAGACTCCACTTTGACATTAGGATCAGGGCAAGGTATGTTGTCTGAGGAAATCGGACGGAGGTAGTCCATTAAATCCGCAATCCATTCCAACCGAGTCACCGTACCTCTCCATGCTATTGTTATGTCACGGCGCCCTAACCGTTTCGTCGTTTCGTCATTTGAAACAGCAACGTAACCGATCCAATTAGCATTTTTACTCCATACCTGTCCAGACATAATATAATTTAAGTAATTATAAAAATATATGTTTTCAAATGAGATAGATATACAAATTTATACCTTAGGCCAACGCGATTGCTTGAAGAAATTTGGCAAGTTAATGTTTGAAGTTGCGTATAAATAACGAGTGATATCGTACCCATGGTCTGCCATGCCTAGTCCATCAAAAAACTTGCGCCGTGGAAATTTGCAACTCCCACAGTACTTAGAATAGGGATCAAAATCGAAAGAATCGTAACAAGCTTGAGCCATTTCTCCGTAACGAATCAATTCGTTACGGAGAAGTGGATCCATAGGATCAAGCATACCTACCCAATCATCTTGGCCGTGAATTTCTAGCCATCGATCTGCTAGTTCAGGTTCTTCAATTTTCATCCTAGTATTTTCACTCTCTTCTAATTGATCGACGGAGTTATTGTTGACCTTTTCTTTCTCAAACTCATTGATGATAGAGGTGAGAGATCGGCCAGTTTTAGAGGACAAAGAGCGTGTTCTGGTTGACAACTTGACTCTCGTAGGGAGAAGTTTAAGATAATTAGTTGTACCTTGGCGTTGTTGGGTAGAACATGTTTGGAAAGTAAGAATGGAGGAGTTAGTGAGAGAAGCCATTGATGAAGTCAATGATGAGGCTAGTTGAGGAACAGTTTATGGGGATGAAGAAATGATTTGGTCCGGTCTTATATATATAGTAAATATATTCAAAACAATGATGGAAAGCAAGGTTGACACGTATATAGAGTAAACTTTCAACAGAATGATGTAAGGAGATTGAATAGTAAAATTTTATAAATTAAAAAGATAAAATGCATGCAGATTTTATCACTAGCTCATAGAAATAAAGAAATTATTTTCTGAAAAAAAAAATTTAAAAAGGGAAGCAACTCGTTACGTTTATTTTTATTTACTAGACATTAAGCACCCGCTTGAGCCCAATAAAAATATATTATTAGGAGTGATATTATAAAATCATAGTTGAAAAATATAAAATTAAGTAGTTGAAACAAGCACGTCAAAGTTGACGGAATATTTTGATTGATCCGCATGTAATAAAGGAGAAGGAGAATGAGAAGCAGCTGAAGGAATATAATTAAGTAGCAGGTACATCAAAGTCGATAAAATATTTGGATTGAGTCGCATGTAATAAAGGAGAAGGAGAAATAGAAAGCTCAAGCAAGCATCTTGAAGCAGATATGTTGTCCAACAACGATCTGTTTTAGTTGCTTCGCTAGCCTCTTATTGTATAGTAATTTATTTATTTTAAATTTACATATATTTAAAAAATAATGATTAAGGTGAAAATTTTATTATAATATTTATATTAATTGATGTATGTTTTAAGTGTTAAATTATGATTTGTGTAATAATAAGTACTTAATATTAATAAAAAAATTGATTTTTTTTAAATATATTAAAAGTGATAAGTAAAAGTAAAATTTTATTTTTAAAATATTAGACCGACAAAATAATTGAAAAATGTTAATCTGAAGAAAAATGAAGTGCGCATGTATCACATGGAATAATTTTGAAGACTCAATATTGTTGGAGCGTTGAAAGTTGACCTAAATGGATTTCTCAAGAAGGTTCCGACTCCGAGTAACGATCTCACTCCCCCCTCGCCCCTCCTTTTTTTTCTTTTTTAAATACTTTTTTTGTTCTTTCCATGAAAGAAGAAAGATGGTTTATTCCACAAAATAAGAAAAATATCTTTTAAGAAATATACACATAGAAATTTTTTAATCCGCTCAAGCATTATAATAAAGTTAAATATCTTTATCATAGTAGTGTTGGTATGAAAACTTTATGATTATAATAGTGATATATATATGTACACGTATGTGATATTTAGATCTTGTTTGAATGTTAAAAACAAAAGTATAGTTGTGGATTTAGCTATTCATGATTAGCATAAATGCAAGACTTATGAATTTGAATAACATAATTGAGCACTTGTACAAGAAAATTAAGCAAAAGAAATCCAACTATTCAATGAGAATCACAAGATTGAAAGACGAACATAATATTTTACAAGTGCTTCTTAAACTCTCTAATGTCTTTCTCTTGTTCCCTCTTCGTTCTTTCCAAACTCTCTATGAAAAGTAACCTAAAAAATATATTTATAGTGTTTAAAATGTAAATTTAAAATGAATTAGGACAATTGGGTCGGCATACTCTACGAGGTACTCTATGGGCCGTATAGCAATTTACGGCTTGTGATCAGGCTTTCGTTAACTATTGCTTCAATTCTGGAATTGTCTTCTACGACACCCCTCTACGGCCTGTAGGGGTTCGTTTGATGGAATTTAAGTAAGTCCTCATTTTTTTATCCTCGGGGTACGATACAAGGTCTACGACTCGTAAAGTCTTTCACGGCTTGTCTGCATGTTCATAGACTCAACTTCAGAAATATAGCCCCTTTACGACTCGTAAAAGATAAAGTGTGCAGAACTTGTTAAAAGTGATGATCCACGAGCCCCTTTACGACTCGTAAAATTCTCTATGACCCGTAAAGGGTCTCGTGGATCATCACTTTTAACAAGTTCTGCACACTTTATTCAAAAAATAGTGTCAACCCTGAAATCCTACAAAACAAACATAAAAACTCATCAAACCTACTAACACCATTTCGAAAACACACAAAATTCTAAGTTTTAAGCATCAAAAGTGTTGTATGTTGACAGTACATCATTAGATAGTTTTAGTTTTGATGACAACCATGTGATATTCATAATTGACAGTGCTTATTTTGATAAGTGAGATTTAATTTTGATGAAAAACATGATCTGAGAGCCTATGTTGATAGTGTAGTTAGTGTCAAGTGTGTGTGAGCTTCTTTGCTTAATTCTTATATTGTGTCTCAATTTAGAACTTGCCCTATTATTTTGACTTAGATTGTAGGTTAGTTGGTTAGGAAAGAATCTTAGGTCATTGTTCATATTATCCCACCTAGCCTAAACTACCAACCAAATGCTTGATGTATCCCTTGATTCTAATGTTTGAGCTTTGCATGTATTTTTTTCTTTGTAAAAATCTAAGTAACCAAGCCTAGTTGAATGCAAAATTCTGAACTTGGCTCTAGTCCCTTATTAAGTTTTATGCACCATGACTGAGGCAAAAAAACTTAAGTTGAGGGTGGCTACCAAAAGTGACCTTGGTTCATAGGTTAGATATTGTGCACCTCAACTCAGGCCAAAAGCCTAAGTTGAGAGTGATTGGTGTAAGGAAAATCACACTAAATGGGGTGGAAGCTAGTGATACAATGAAAAGGGGGAAAAATGTTATGGATACAAGAAAAATGAAGAAATGTCTAACCAGTGAGCTAAAATGAAAAGAATGTGAAAATAAACGCAATGAGCTAAAACTATGAGTAAGGTACCCAGAAAAGTTTGAAATAGGAGAAAGTGAGAATGAGTAAAAAAATAACAGTGTTGGTAGACAAAAGTGTAAAATAACATAGTGTCAAGGAGGGTCATTAGTCACTATGTTCCTAAAACTTCATACAAAAGCCCCCTAAGCATACGTTACAAGTCAAAAAAGTCCTATAGTGATCCTATTTCAAGTAGTCGAAGGTCAGAGTTGTGAGTATAGGGACAAACATATAGTATTAAGCATAGTATTTTAATATTTGTTGTGAGTATGAGTGATTTTGTTTAGTCTCAAGCATCATATATGAAAATACTATAATGAGTGGGATATAAGACTTCTTTTTGTGAGGGCACTTGCATTATACTGTTGATTCTAAGCTATTTTAGTGATTATCGCTTATTTGTGGTTACCTTATTTGTCATAGTTTCATTGTCGCATGTATTGCTGATATGCATTGATAAGTAGTGTGGGTACTTGGGCTTGATTTGGAAATGATGTATGCCATTAAATTGAGGTCTGTGTGTTACTATACTACTTATGTAGATTAAGTATGTTGTTTGTGTGTTACTATTCTACTTATGTAGATTGAGTATATTGTTTAAGGACAAACAATAATTTTAAGTTAATGGTGTTGATGTGCTGTCAAAATACAATACTTTTGATACTTAAAACATGAAAATTTATGTGTTCTCAAAGCGATGTTAGTGGGATTGATATGTTTTTATATTTTTTTCAGGATTATTGAATTTGGCATGATTTTAGACAAAGTGCAGCAGATGCTAAGTTTCTGAGGAACTACGAGGCACTCTACAGGCCGTGGATATTTCCACGAGCCATGGAGGGATTTCGTGGTTGAGATCCACTGAAGGATCTATTTTTCTGAAGATCCATCCACGAACTGTCAGACAAGCTGTAGAATATTATACGAGTCATGGATTGATTTTGTACCATGAGGATCAAATTTTGCCGAGTTTCTGAAGAGTTGTTAGACGAAAACCTATAAGGGTTGTAAGTCTGAATACAGTCCGTATAAAGGTCTTTTAGAAGTGAAGCTGAATTTTGAAGATAGTAGAGTAAGAAACCCAAGTATGGGCCATGGAACTTTGTACGACCCAAAACTAGAGCTGTCAAAACAGATTTGGCCCATGAGGCCGGCCCAACCCAACCCTTGAATTAAGTGGGGTTGGGCTAAAGTTTTTTAGTCCATTTAGGAATGAGACTTTTTAGCCCGCCCTCATTTAGCTCATTAGCCTCATAGGCCCAACCCGCAAACCTCTAAGGTCAGTCTATGGCCCGTAAGTTTTAAAATATTTATTATATATTTTTTAAGTAGTGTTTTATTTATTAAGATGTTTTCAATAAATAGTTAAAAAATATAAAATCAAGTCCAATTCTTTTCATTTGTACAACTTTTACATTTAGGATCCTTAGCCTATTAGATTTATGTATTAGTCCAAAGTTTCATTGAATATAATATTTGCCTCTTCACTTTGGCTTAGCAATTACTTTACCGCAGTTTTTTACTTTCATTTTAGGCATTAAAATAGGTACTAATGCCTAATTTTTTATTTTTATTTTATTGTCTTGTTTATGATAAAAAAAATCATGTAATCTATGTTACTCTAATGAATCTTATGAATATTGTATTTTGCCTATTTTGTTATTTTCTATGTATTCTACTAAAGTGTGAGTAACCCATGGACATGTGTAATTTTGTATGCATTGGTGTTGTGTTTATCAGTGCCACATAATCTTTTTAAGAAGTTCATATTATCTATATTTTGGTTGAAGGCCCAACTTATCCCAACCCGTAACCCGCATTTGGGTTGGATTGCTATTTTGCAGGCCCTTTAATTAAAAGGGTCAGCCCGTCCCAACCTGTTTAACTCTCTAGCCCATTAGGGTTGGATTTGGTTGGGTGAGGTCATCCCATTTTGATAGCTCTACCCGTAACCTAGTCCTTATAACCTGCCGAATCTAGCTTTCCTATTTTATTTTGAATTTGTATTTTACTTATTATAAATAGGTTTTTTTAACATCTTTGTGACTTCATACTTTGTGATTTTGACATCAAAAATATTACATTGTGATTTCTAGTGAAGAATTTGGGACTTTTTGTTCTTAATTTCATCACTTTAAGTACTTAATTATGTTACTCTATATCATGATTTTTTTCATATACAATGATTATGCATAGCTAAATCCACAACTAGGATCATAGGAACCATGAAGCACTAATAAGGTAAAACTGGATAATTCATACTTCTTGCAAAATGCTCATGCATGTATTAATTAATTCTCTTTGTTTTGATTATTTTTTAATGGTGGCCAACATTAGAACCCCCCTAATTCTTACTGACGAGATAAAGGTAATAATGAATATGAAAAGAGATTAACTAAAAGGATTCGATGTGATCTCTCTCGTCTAATCAATCGAACTGGATTAAGAAGACACTGTACTAGAACAAGAGATAAGGATTAGTAATGTCACATTGCAGGGATAGATCAAATCATATAGTGAAATTTACTTCTCACCTAGATCAAAGGGTTTAGTAAACATAATATACCATTCTCATACTATACACTAGAAAAGATTATGATTATCTAGTGATACTAAGTTAGAAATTCATGGGGAACACAATACTCTAGTTACTTCTCTCACTGATTTCATAACACTTGCTTCCAGTTTAGGTTTACTTTCTTGCAATTACAAACACCTACCCCTTTTTCGATATATAAGTAGGTTATTCATTCAACTTACTTGCAATGTGAGTCTAATCATATTCTCTATGGGTTCAACCCTAATTTTGGTTAAGCTATATACCTTGACAACAACCGCTTAAACCTTCAAAAAGAAGGTATATCTTGGGCGACATCAGAAATACATCAGCAAGCCCCCGAACAATAGGAATAAACTCTATTGGTGGTGGCCCCACATCGATATCATGAATAAAGTCCTGATAAGAAAGACAACCTCGATCCACTAACTTCCATACTCGAATATAAAACCACTCGAACCTAGCTATAAAATACTCGATCTACCCAGAATGGCTAATGTCATAGTCTTAGCATAACAATCAAAAATAACCCGGTGAGGAGAAAACCAATCCATTCCCAAATTAACATTAAAATCAACCATATCAAGAATAATCATATCAATCCAAGTATCCTAACCATCTAACGAGACAAGACAAGACCAGTACACCTGATCCACTACTAAAATTTCACCAACTAGGATAGGCACATGCATGAGCACAAATATACACTCACATAATAGATTAAACTCAGCAGAAAAATATGAAGATACATAAGACTATGTGGATCCAAGATTAAATATTACTGATTCAGTCCTATGATAGTTTGGCACAATACCTGTCATAATAACATCTGATGCCTCAGTCTTGGGCCTCCCAAGAAAAGCATAGAAATGTCTGCCTCTAGCCCCAATTACCTGAGTAAGACCTCTGCCACCTTGTTGCCCCTTACATTACTTGTACACCTACCTAGAGTATGTCCATCTCTATCAAGATGAACTCTACCACAATCCTTAGTCTGAGGGGTTGTATCTCTGGCTGGAGGAGCCTGATCTATGATCGATGCTGCTAAATAAGAGTAGTATGGCCCCGTATAAGTCTGATGAGGGCAATGTCTAAGCATATGGTCGAGGAGCTGCACCCATAATATGACCTTATGTATGAAGAGGGATAAAAAGATAGAGGGGAAATGTTGTAACCATCTCGACCCGCAGGCCTCTGATGAGTGTTTGATGATCCTGACTATAACCATGGGGACTACGAGGGCTTTGACCTCCCTCCAAAGCAGGCAAGGAAGAATGAAATAGACTTCGGTGTTGAGAAGTACCACCTCCCCTATGAAGTCCTCTACCGCTGATGAGGTACCAGTGAAGTGACCTGAAAATTGGACTCTTTTGGGGTCCCCAAACTCCTCTCTCAACAGCAAATTCACCTCATTGGCGGTGCCCAAAATAGTCTAAAATGAAGCACTCTTTCATGAGGACTTGAACACATAAAAGTGAATGGAGAATGTCAATCCCTTTACTAACCTATGAACTATGTCTACCTTGCTGGGTATAAATGAATAAGCATGTCGGGGTAGATGGTAAAATCTAGCCTTATACTTGGCTATGATCATGCCACCTTGGGTTAAAGTCTCAAATCTGGTCCTTCTCTCCTCTCTAACATTACAGGGAATAAATTGCTCCTGAAAATCCTCTGAAAATACCTCATACTCAATTGGTGGGGACCTTGCTGGCCTGGAGCGCATATAAGATCCACTCTCGAGCCAATCCTCTAAACTGTAAAGCATAAATCTAACCCCACATGAATCCACTAGGCCCACAGCCTCCAACATCACATAACATAAGGTAAGGAAATCACAAGCATCATCTCTCTTACCACCTTGAAACTCGGGTGGTTTCATCTTCTAAAATTGTTCATATCTCTGTTGATTATCGGCTGCCAATATCGCATCATGAGCAATATAAGATGGAGGAACCATTTGAGCTATCATATCAATATATAGATGCCAAGGCATATAAGGTGGATGACCTATCAAAGATGAATGTTCTGCCATATACTCATCAAAATAATGATGACGCTCCGACACCTGAGGAGAGGGAACCTCACCCCCTAACTGGTCCCTGTGGTACACCTCAAGCAATATTCTCAAGCATGTCCATCATCCTCTGAAGTGTGCCCAGAAGAGTAATAGGATCCTCGACCTCTAGAGGATCCTGCTGCTACCTAGGCTTGACTATAGGCTCAGTAGAGATACCTCTATCATAATCTTTTATGAGTGTTGAAATATGGGCACGTCCTCAGCCCTTGTCGCGTCCTCTGGCTTTACCTCTTCCTCTACCCTGAGTTGAGGCCTCAATAGTAGTCTTACAAGTTGGCTCCTCAACTCTGACCATAGGCAAAGATCTGGTACTCACTATTTACCAAAAGAATACACAACACTCAGCAACCTCACAATAACCTCGCACGACAGGAATTGAAACAACAAAAAGAAAATTTCCTAATAATCTCTGTAGCCTCTTATAGATAAGTGAAGGACATCTCTGTCCTGATCTTTAAGACTCTGCTCGATTAGGGTTGTACACATGTGAGACCTATAACTCTGGAGCTTTGATACCAAATTGTCATGACCTAAAATTGGGTATGATGGCACTTAGCTAACCCATCAAGACAAGTAAGCCAAAACTTGTTCAGTTAAAGACATAATACCAAAAGTGAAAGAGATAAAGTCTAAAAGATAAGACAAGTACTAGAATATCAAGTCTATGAAACCATCCCAAGACTAGTGTCACGTGTATAAGCCTCTAGTATAAAATACAATAAAAAATAAATATAAGTCTGATATCTCAGTTCTCAAATAGACCATAGATAGGATAAAAGACTTCGAGAGTCTTCTAGAGTAGACAAACTGCTGCCTCTCAAACGTCCAGAAACTCAGTCTGTATAGAAGAAAGATAACTCAGATTGAATCAGACTCACAACCTACATACATGTGTAGAAGCAAAAGTGAGTACCAAAACAACATGCACTCAGCAAAAGGATCTAAACACAAGTAAAACATATAGAACAAAATACTCCTTTCATACCAACCATATCCCACCAAACTACGCATCTGCACTAAGAAAAGTCCAGCACAACAACAATAGTATATAAATACAGACTATTCATCAAGTATTCTCAATAATGGCCACAAGTTGGAAATTATATATACAATTATGCCTCAATAAATAGCTTGGTCATACAACAGACACATCAAAGAGTTTCTAAGTAGCTATCAAATATAATTCAAGAGCAATTATCCTACAGTCCGATCTCCATAATCAAAACTAGTTATGAAGTGATATGAAATGAAATAATGCAATGCAATGTCAAGTATTATGATGCATGTCTGTCTTCCGATAAACATCCACTGATGTCATTATTCTATAAATTATGTGGGATATATCTGTCCATGTACCTGCCTCGGCTCGTGAGGCCTGTTCCCGGTGTTTCAATATCTCATATTTAGGTTTTCCTCCACGGACATCTAGTCCAATCCCTATTTTCCTTTCAATGTTTTCCACCATAGACGTGTGGCTCGATCCCAATTTCTCTTTTAATGTCTTATCGTGTTTCATTGGTGGTACTCAGTCATAAATACGCATCAAGACATATATATATATATATGATGTAATAATGATAAAAGTATACAAGATTCCAAATTATAATATATGCATCGATACAAGTCAAACATCATAATATCCATGTCATAATGATGATCCATTCTGACCTATATATATACTCTAACCCACAAGTGAATCTCAATATATCACCTCTGATATTTTTCATAAATAAGTACAAAATGATCGACAATTTCATATTCATATGTCACAAGGGATTTTGATTTTCAATATGAACCTCTAACATTCACCTTATCATCCTAAGAGAAATTCATCTTATTTTCACAATTTACCAAGTCCAGCTTGTCCAACAATAATTATCCAATTATTTCAAGTTGCAAATAAAGAAAATATAATGTTCAAACAAGTTTAACAAGGTTTAGAAGTCCACTTGCCTCAGTCAAAAGCCAAATCAAGTAACAATCGAAGCTTTTCTTAGCAAATTAGCACCCGAAACACCACAATCTAGTCAAATACGAATTAACAATCTTAATATGAAGTCAATGACACTAAAATCAAGAAGTTTGAATGTAAAGGGCAAAATGATCAAAAATTCTATTTTGAAAAAAGTTTTCGAAATCTTAAAATATATTCATTAAAACGTTCCTAACGTAATGAGGATTTCATTTATGAAAATTAATTTAAAATGGAGTTAAAATGAATCCATAATCCTAATTTTTCAATCAAATTTTAATATCCAGAAGTACCCCAATTTCTCTCATTAAAAGTCTACAGTTTCAAGTCAAGTCATAAACTAATTGATGACAAATGATGAAACGGAGTAAAAATTAGTTACCCAACAGTCTTGCCTTAAAAAACCTTAAAGAAATCCTGTAAAATTCAGCTTAGAGTTTTAAAAATTGTGAAAAATAACAAGACCCCTCTCTTTTAAAACCAAAATGGTTTCAGAAGATTTATTACTCCATGAACAAGGGGTAGGGCCCGCAAGCACGGAGAGAACTTCCAGACAAAGCTATCAGAATGCAGAGGCTTCATCTTGTAACATAGAGTATTGCATAACTATCACTACACAGACACGGGGCCTTGATTCACAAACGAGGGTCTCGATCCCGCAAATGTGGAGACAACCATAGCTACACTAGATTAGTCAAAAACCAGCTATGATCAAACTCAAAATAGAACATCCAAGGTTTGTTTAGAACTCAATACACACAAATCAAACATGTAACCCTATCGAAAAAGATATTTGAGACTCAATGGAACTGTCAGAATTCGATTTTAAGGTCTCCTTGAGTTGGAACCCGAAAAAGCTCATCATTAGAACTAGTTAAAAACTCAGATGCTCAAAATAACCAAGAAAACTCTAACAATTACAAATAGACTATTTTTTAGTGTTAGTTTCACCATCTGGAACCATTGGAATTGTTGGAACTTCGATTTGAGCTTCCGAACTCCGAATATTGATCAAAGTCAAACTATGATCCGAATTCTATTAAAAATGCAACTTTGGGCCTAAAATCTTTATTTTAACTCCAAATTCACTTCCACAAGTTCTTCTAGTTCAAATTCTACATTGCAAAGTTGATGGAATCGACACAATTACATTTTGATACTCGAAATTCAAGATGACTTCAAAATCAAAAGTTAAGCTTTATAAACTCTTTCTTTAGCAAAATTTCAACTTTTCATTAAATTTTCAAAATTTGACTTTTTAACTCAACTAAAGATGACCTAAGGCAACTTCTCTGAAGGGCAAAATAGTACATTAGCTGAAAATTTAAAAAATAACCTTTAGGCATTACATGTACACACAAGTAACTTATTTGTTTTTACTTTGCAAAGAATCCATTCAATTAATCATGGGAGTTATAATATAACTAAAAAAAATGCATTCACATCAATAATCGTTACTTATAAATAACCAAAGTGAAAGCTCTTCGAATGAGTGCATTTGAAAATCATAGGACAATGGCTTAAATGAATGAATAAATTCATAAATTGAATTAATTAATAGCAAACAAACTCCAAATGACGAGATCTATTGAGATAATCAATCAAACTTTTCAACCTCTATTTTCATCCTACTACAATATTTGTAGTAGTACTCCAAAGAAACAATTATTTGAAAATCAATCAATATGTAAAACTATTTTTCCTGCGTGACATCTCTTAGAGATCATAGTCTCTATTTAATTATTTATCATTTTATTTTTAGTACTTTTTCATTATTTCATATCCATAAAATTAGAAAATTTAAATATCATACGAATTCATTCCTTAATATTATAATCCATCGTATTATTGAAATTAATGTATCGTTTCTTTTTACCACTTAAGACTCATAACTATTATCTCATTTAATTAATTTCTCAAAATTGTTTTCTTTCATTTTCTTTTATTACTTCTTGTGTGAATGTGATCATCCTAATCAATTGTACATTTTTTCTATTTCTTGCATAGAAAATTTACTAAACTTAAAATATTTATTCATTGTTCATTACTTCTGGTTCTTTGTTTTTATTCCTAGAATCTTTATGGGGAATCTTAGTAACTCAATTGGTTGACTACCGAAACTTCCACCTTATTGGTGAGGGCTCAATTTCCCATACTATAATCCTCCTCCCTATTTTTTCTTCCCCTACCCCTAATTTAAAAAAAAAAAAAAGAATCCTTCTCCTTTTATCTTGTCACATCTTGTAAATAGTGGATGAATGTATTCGGACTAATTAGTTTGATACACACGTATATGATGCTAAAGTGTGGTATAACTTAATTTTATTAGTGGGTGTTGAGTGTATTTGCGTATCCTCTATTTAATAAAAGAACATTAATATCTCAATTCTATTAATGGGTATTGAGTGTGTGTGTATGTGTATTCTCTTATTAACAAAAGATCAATAGTGACATGATTTATTGTTATTTCTTAATAGTAGATGATATTAGAATTAAGTTCAACAACTTATCTCTTTGACTTTTTTATTTGCTCATTTTTTTAATTTTTATTTTACGTTTTCCATGATTTTATTTAAGAACTATGTAAGTTTTTTTTCTATTTAATTTGTTACTAGTTGTTAACGTGTTTCTCTTAAAATGTTTGACAAAATATGGAGTATTTAATTGAGTTTCAATATTTTCTAGTGATGAGATTTTAAAAATATATTATGAGAGAATTCATCAATCAATGATTTTTTGTAATGAATTTGTTAAAGTGTGATTTTGATAATTTGGCAAATTCTGAATGACTTAATTTTTTTTATAAAAAAAATAAATTTTGTGGCATAGCAGACCATTTTATTCAATAGATCAATCTGGCCAAAGGTCCAATAAATGATACAAAAGGAGTGTCAAAGCATAACAAACAAAGGCCCATCTTCTGAACCCTATCTCTATAATTAGGAAACTTTTCTTATAAAATTCGCCTCTTTCATTATTTTCTTTCTTCACTCTTCCAGTGATGCTATCTTCTAGAAGTCGCCTGAATCTGACCCTTCGCTGTTTGTTTTTGTGGGTTTGCTTTCATCTTGCTCCTTTATGTCCATGGTGCTTACAACTCACACAGGAGCATTTACTTATGAAAGATACCGCCCTCTCCTTTTTCAACTTTGCCTCTAATCTTCTCATGTTCTTAATAAAGCTTCTCCTTTGCAGGAGGTAAAGTATTGTCCACATGATCATAGATTTCATGGTGGTAGCCGTTTGGAGATACAGTACATCCTCAGGTATTTTCTGTCCCTTCTTGTGTCTTTGGCCTTGGTTCTTTTTTTTTTTTTTGACATTTGATTGAGTTTTTCTGTTATCTAACTTGGATCTGTGCTGACCTTCATGCCTAATAACTCTAGATGACACTATATGGTGAAGATTTTTGTGTGCTAACTAGGTTTATCCATGCAATTAGGGCAAATATAGAGCTCCCCTATAAAGGGTTAAACTTCTTTGTAAAATATGTTTTGTTGGTCGCATCTAACTTGTTCATATCCTGCTCTGTTAATATGAATGTATAATAATCTCCCTTGTTCTTATTCTGATGGTAGAGAACTATACTTTATATGTATTTAGGATGAATCTACCTTCCTTGGGGAGTTCACTGAAGCTTCTGATTTAATGCATTATTGAGTTGTGTGTAACTAATTAGCCATATAATCTACCATATTATTGCACTCCCTGAAGATGTATATTATTTTTGCCTTTACCTGTTGCATATGTCTCCTGATTTCCTTCACTTTTTCCACTATCTCCTATGGTACTTTTCATACCTCTTTGATTATATTTGTCATTGCGCAAGAGTTTATCTTTATGTGTATATTTTGTCACGTCTATTACAAAATAAATTTAAAAGTTACTTGAATGATTGTAACGTCTGCTTCTATGTTAGTAGTGATTCTTATTTTGTTTACTTCTGCATAAACTAGGTCACCAATGTCATCCCTCACAAAATATCATAGGAACTCTCTCTAGGATTTCCTTTACTTTTTCCATTTATATTTATTTTTGTTGAACCTTGTTTTGAATATTACTACTTGATAATATGATGATATAGCCTGGGCTTAAATTCTTCAATCTTTTTAATTATCTCAGGCCAAGTTTTTCCCTTTATTCGATGCATACATTTCTCTGTCATGATCCTCCATTGTAAATTCCTTATCACTATGTCCACCAATCCCTCAAAGTTCATTCTTTCACTATGCTTACTAATGTTTCTCTTTTTTCATAGGCCCTGGATAATAATAGCTGGGATAATCTTTCAAAGCAATTTCAATATTGCTTGGGCCTTTGCATACTTCCATGATTTTATAGTTTGCGTAAGGTTTCTTTATCCAGCCCTAGAAAAAAAAAAAGCAAAAAGCTTCCAAAGCATTAAAGCAATGAAAGAGGTTAAAAATAAATGAGACATTGTCTCTATTTGTTGAGTTACATGACACCAACATCTGGAAACAATGTTAATTTTCATCGTCTTCAGATCACCATCAGTTGCAATGATTGAAGTTGTTCAACTAGGACTGTATCTTCAATAATTGAAAAGGAAGACTTCCTAGCCCTGCGTCCTTACTCTTGGTTAAAGGTTTCTTCTTATCCCTATAGGGAAAAGAACTCTTTTAAGTAATCCTTATTACTATAGGGAAAAGAACTCTTTTAAGTAATAAGGGTTACTTAAAGAGTTCTTTTCCCTAGAGGGATAAGAAGAGACCAAAGGATTTTAACTAAGAGTGAGCTCAAGAGAAATGGGTGAACCGTGAGAAAGCTTTAAGGACACAATACTATAGAAGTCTTCCTTTTCAATTATTGAAGACGCACTCTTAGTTGAACTAAGATAGTTCTAAGGACACTATCAAAGTATTTTACTTCATAAGTTTAGAACTAAAATCTCTTTTCATAAATTTAATTCTCTAAAACCAAAACAACGTAAATCTATAGCATAGTTGATCACTCTCATAAGATAATAACATAAAAATTATACTATAACGGGTGACTCGCGCTTCATGCGGTGGTGAACAGCTTTGTAAGAATACACATAACATTCTCTAATATTCGTTTATATTTTAAATATTGTACACTTCTTAAATTTATTTATTTTTATTTTTTGAAGAATCATTCAATTTATCATGATAATGTAACAAAAAAATATTTATTTATTTTGATTTTCACTACTTGTGGACTGACTAAAGTGAAAGCTCTTCAAATGAGTACACTTCAAAATCAAATGGCAACTACATAAATAAATGAACAAATAAGTAAATTGAATTAATTAGCAGCAAACAAACTCCAAACAGCGAGAGTTGTCGAGTTAATCAAACTTTTCAACATCCACTTTCACTCACTTAGAACATTTACAGTTGTACTCTAAAGGAACAAATATTTGAAAACCAATTAATACATAACAACTATTTTTCCTGCGTGGCATCTCTTAGAGATTGAAGCCGCTATTTAATTATTGATTATTTATGTTTTAGTACTGTTTTCTTATTTCATATCCTTAAAATTAGAAAAAATTAAATGTCATACTAATTCATTTCTTTATATTATAATTCATTTTATTCTTGAAATTAATGTATTGTTTCTTTTTACTACTTAAGCCTTATTATTATCTTATTTCATTAATTTCTAAAAAAAATTCTTTCATTTTCCTTTATTACTTGATGTGTGAATGTGATCATCCTAATAGATTGTACATATTTTCTATTTCTTGTGTAAAAAAAAATACTAAATCTTAAAATATTTATTCATTGTTTGTTACTTATTATTTTTTGTTTCTATTCCACGAATCTCTCTTTTCATCTTGTCTCATCTTGTAATAAGTGCATGAACAAATTGAGACTAATTAGTTTGATATACACTTATATGATACTATAGTGTGATGTAACTCAATTTTATTATTGGGCATTGAGTGTGTGTATTCTATTATTAATAAAAGATTAATATGTAATGACCCTTCAAATTATTTGTTGTGTGCTATGTCTTGTTTGCCACTTAGACAATTCCTATAGCGACACCAGGTCATTTATGATTTGCTAGCATTGGTAGCTCAATTTCCTGATTGGTCATTTGGATGTTATACAGTTTTTTGTGTTTAAAGGAAATTGTAACTTTAAAAGTTAATTTTGGACCAAAATATAGCTAAACGATCTCAAAATAGAATTCTGACAGTTCTTCTAGCTCTAGAATGTCCAAGTTAGGCGAGAAGTATGGTCGTCTTGAGCACCGAAACTTTCTGTAACACCTCACATTTTACATGTACTAATGTTATGTAAATGAATCATGTTATGGTTTGATCAAATTAGCGTCAATTCTTGAAAGTGCTTGAATTTCGTATTAATGAGCGATATGTGAGTCTAAATGCTTAAGAGGGTCAAGGAATGTATTGGTGTTAAATTGAGGATATATCATCCCTAAGATAAGTAAAAAAATTGAGGTTATTGTATGACTTAATAATCTAGTAGGTGAGTCACCTACTTTCTTAGCTTAAATTTGATAGCTAAACGGAGATGAGGCTGGACACCGAATTTGTTCAAGTTCGATTTTGAAAAGATTCCATGTTAAGGGTGAAACTTTGATCCATGTTTTAGTATCATAAATGGACCTTATTTTCAATCCAAGAAGAATTTTAAAATGTCCTAAATACACTACAAACTACTTGGCCATTTGGACCCAAAACAAACTAAGAACAAAGCTGCAAATTGGCAGCAAAGGTTCATCATATTTGAGACCCAATTAAGCCCAATTTTGGAGAATAAGATGCTGAATTATTAGGCTATTAATGGGTGTCATTATCAGGTCTAAAGTGGATGACAAAGCTCGCCAAATTTCTCTTTAAAAATAGGTCAAGTGCAGCACTAAATCATTCCACTAGGAAATAAAGCTTCAGCTTTCTTAAAGTGTTTTGTCTTCTCTATAATTCACTTCACCATGCTGCAAACTCTATTGTCTAAGGCTTTTGAAGGAAATCCAGAACATATAAGGCAAATGTGAGAAATTGAAGTTGTGTATTTAGTATGATTTCTTCATGAAAAACAAGAAGTATATGATAATATCTTTGCTGGAAATTTGCTAGAAATTCTGGACAACTTGTGTCCAGAAAGTTGCTACACACTTGCCTTTTGTTTTTGTGACTTCTATATAGTTTTTGGGCTTTATTATGAAGATAATTTGATGTTCTTAACATGATTTAAGATATAGATATCACTAGTATGGTTTATTCATATAAAACCAGAAGTATATGCTATTATGTTATGCTGGAAATTCTGGACAGCACGTGTCCTAAGTATTGTTGTGAACGTTTCTTGTTGTTCAAGAGGATTTTCTCCTAATTGATTGGATGAAATATGAAGTAAGACTTATGTTCTAACAATATATAGGTTGTTAGTCATGTAATTAAGCTGTTGCACCA
>JAOTQJ010000111.1:19424704-19435018 GCA_025642045.1 Solanum sejunctum | reverse complement strand
GCAGACAGTTTAAAGAGTCATTTTGCTTTATTCCATCATACTCCAAAGCCAAAAAATAATCAATCTTTGGCTTCATCTGAGATTGATATATATATAATTTTATTTTTTTGGATATAATATACATATATAATTTTTTTAACAATTTAAAATAAAAATTTGGTTCTTCGGTACACCAAAGTTTTGAGATCCCTACACCAAAAACCGAATTGAAGAATTAATTTTTTTTTTTTTAAAAAAACATTAACATCAAACTGAAAAATCGAAACCAAAAAATCAAAATAGTTTGGCTCGATTCGCTCTTTTGATTTTTCCAGTATTTATTCCCACCCAACAGATCGCGAACATTCATCGTAACCCCTATTGGTCGACATAACTTTATTACATGCCCCAACAACTACGTTGTATGTTTACTTTTATTGGACCATTATTTAAAAAAATAAATTTTTATTTTTACGTATCACTTTTAATATATCAAAAAAGATAACTAAATTTTTTTATATTGCACTCCTTTCATTCACTTTTACTTGTCATTATTTTATTTATCAAAATCAAACTGCATGAGTTTTGACTAACATTTTACGAAATATTTTTTTATTATATTAATATGAGAAGGATTGCAACATAACACTTTTAATATAATTTTTAACTATCTAAATTTTAAATTTTAAATATTAATTTTAGCTTTTAAGTTTAGTCAAATTGACATTGAAAAACTAAACAATAACAAATAAAAATGAATAAAAGGAGTACCTTTTATATTAACTACATAATTCTCAAATCATTTTTTAAAATCTAATACTGTGCTAAGTATCAATTAATATGAGTATTAAAATTTATATTAATTACTATTTTTTAAAATCGACATGCAGAGTCTAAGATGAATAATTAAAAAGGAAAAAAATAATTTCGTTTTATCTCATACGCTAGGGAATCAAAATCTTACTATATTTTTGAGCCCACAAACTTTTAGAATACTATGGTCATTTACCACAGCTTGCGGGTTATAGAAAAACGTTTTTATCAAGTATATTATAAGTGATATATATATATATATATATATATATTCTTTATAAAAAAAATTACATCGTCATAGAAAAGGAGAAATGGAGAAGGGTATTATAACGATGTGGAATTAATTTATTTGTAAAAATAAGCAGGTCAATCCTATACAAGTGATAGTAAATACTTATTTTATTTTAATTTATTTATCCTATTTTTTATTTTAGATTGTTTTAAGAAAAAATAATTTTTTTGGTTCGTTTTTTTTGCAATTCTTTAAGGTATAATAAATAAATAAGAATTCAGATAGTTAACCAACTGAGCTACTAATATTCCTCCAAATAAATACATGTGTTCAACATGGCATGATACACATAAGAGGTCATGTAAGACATGAACTGTGATTTATCACTAGTTTAATCGAATGTAATACGATATTTTGATAAATTTAACATATTTTTAATTTAAAACCATAAAGTTATTGTTTTAAATTTCGTATCTAGTTAAAATATAACAAAAAAGTTGAAAATAGAAAGATATAAATGAAAAACCTATTATGGGTAGGACATAGGCTCTTTTAAGTGAAGAAGTTTAAAAGAAAAAAAGATAGAAAGACATTAGTTTGGTAACAAATTCAAATCTCGAATGAATTTTTTCCCTACAATATTATTATTATACCTACATAGCACATGACGCTCCTCTTGTAGCGCTCCAAGCCATTAAAATAAAAATTCAAAGAGAGTAGCGCCAAATTGCGCCAAAACTCCCGCGCCTTCCGACCCATATCCCCCGCCCTTTATTATTTCTTCACCTCTTTCACCACATTTTCATCTTTCACTCTCTCAAATCCCAAATGGAAGGTCGCCATTCTCATCCAGCTACCCACGTCCCCGACGATTTCGTCCAGAAGAGGGGCAAGAAACGCGGCAGCTACAACTGTGGCAGATGTGGCCTGCCTAAAAAAGGACATGTTTGCGATGTTAATAATAATCATACTGAAGTTCCTACTCCTACATCTAGTGATGCTAAATCCTTTGTTTTGCCTTCTCCTCTTTCTGTTGTTCGTTATCAGCCTCCGCCTCCGCCTCCAACGACGACGCGTCAGGCAGTTCCACAGCTCCGGCGAGCACTTTCGTTTGATGATATTGGTGTTACTGATGAATCGCCTGGATCTGATGATGATGAGGGGGAAGTGTTCGATCTTGAGAGTGAGTTGGATTTAGGCGGGTCTGGAAAGTTGCCGGCGAATTGTTTATGGGAGGTGTTTAAGAGATTGCCGCCGACGGCGATGCTTTCTGCTGCGAAGGTGTGTAAGGGTTGGAGGGATGTTTCCAGGAGGATTTGGAAGTCGGCTGTGGAGCTCAGACTTGAAGTTCCTGTGAAAGCACAGATTGGACTTGTTGGATCGGTGTTGCACAAGTGCCCTGGACTTGTGAAGCTTTCTCTTCGCATGAAAAGGTTAGTTTAGATTGAATGATGATTAGATCTATAGATTTGTTGAGTAGATTCGTCTTCTTTACGAACAAAACAGTAGCTTTGTCAAAAACTAATGATGTACTGGTTTTGGTGTTTCAGTGATGTGGATGCCACAATGCTGGCCTGCATTGCATTTTCCTGCCCTAATCTGGAGTCAGTGGAGATCCTCACTTCTGATACCTCAGTCAATCGGATCACAGGGTACGTTTTAGATCTCACGCACATCCAGTATTTCATAATTTGTCTCTATGACTTGATCTTAATCTCGGGTTGATAATTTGTAGCTAACTCACTCATTCATGTTCAGTTTCATCGACTGCAATGAACTTAAATTTGGGAAGTCAGTGATTATGCTACTTCACATCCTAACAACAATAATAATTACACATAAGTTCCAATTAGTAAGAGCCTCACAATGAATATGCCCGATTTAGATTCGTTTTTATCTAATATTTAATAATTTATGTTTCCTAATATTAGGTACATTGCATATTTTATTGGAATAATAATATCTAAGGAGATTAATGATCTCTAGTGAGCATAGGACTCGAGTAAGTGTACAAACTTGTCTAAGTCTTAATTCAATCTAGTTGGTGTTGCCTATGAGCTATGTTGCCTGGACTCTTAAAAATGTGGATGAATGCGTGTTGGATCCTCCAAAAGTAGTGCATATTTGGATGATCTGATGAATTACTTCTTTCCATATGATTTTATAACTACCTTATTTTGTTTTAACACCTTTAAAAACTATAGTTTCACACAAATGGATTGGTACATCTCAATTGACCTCCTCTTATATTATCCTTCATGTGTGCTACTTGAATCTTGTGTTCCTTGTCATTTTTAATCTTATCTAATCTTGTATTATTGCACTTCCATATACATACCTCACATTCAATGCCATATCGAAGTTGCCTATGTGTTCACGGGCCGAATTAAATTCCGTTTACAAAAGATCAAAGAAAATCATTGTCTATCATAGCTTTTGCGCCTTGATGCATTTTGATCAGTCCTTATTTGGCAGACATTTGTAGTGGTGCTGTTAATTTCTTATTTGGTGTCCAAATTGGAATGCTGTTTTTTTGAATAATTAGGCATCTTCTAGAAGACACTTGATAGAATTTCAGGGGCTTGGCCCATCTTTTATATTCAGGAAAGATTCTGCAATATTATCAATGCCAATCTGATCTAATGGCTCTTAAATCTGTGTGTTTTGTATAGGGATGAACTAGGTCGTTTTGTTGCTGATAAAAGGTGTCTTACCAATCTTAAGATGGAAGGCTGCTCAAATCTCGGGGGCTTTACTCTTTCTTCAACCAGCCTTTCCACTATATGCCTTTTTGAACTCTTTTGTCACCCAAAGATGGTAAACTCTCTAATGAATGTTACGGCATTAAACCTCTAAGTATTTATGCTTAGACCATTTTCTGCAGTACAACACTTGATCTGACATGTTTCCACTTGCTTAGGTGTTCAACTGCCCCAATTTGAAGGAGATTTCTCTGATTTTTTCTCGCCAAGAGAATGAAAATACTGATCTTACTGCTATGGTGGATGGTCTTGGTAGGAGCTGTCCAAGACTACAGAACATTCATGTTGCCTCAGTTCGGCTAACACATGCCGCTGTGCTTGCTCTTACAGCAGCAAATTTAAGGTTTGTTATGTTTTTTGGTTTTGGCTCTTACGTTTTTCTTTGACTAACTTTTCTTTTATGAAAAATATCTTGAACCTTCATGAAGCTTATTAGTTACTGCTTTGAATTTCAGGGGATTAAGAATGCTTTCCCTTGTACTAGGATCAGAAATTACTGATGCATCTGTTGCTGCTATTGCTTCGAGCTACACAAGGCTCGAGTTACTTGATTTGAGTGGGTAAGTTTCACTTGATGATACCTTATTTGGTTCCTCCATATTGTTGTGATGGCAAATACTGGAGCGTTAGATCTTACATAAACAAATTCTATATTTATCTAATAAGCAGATTACTTTCTTGTTTTTCTTCCAGTTTATTTCCTTTTTCTTGGCATGCCCCATCCACTAAAACAATCAAAATAGCCATAAAGTATAACAAACCGATGAATACTTAAACAATCAAAATAGCCATAAAGTATATTAATGGCTACTTCAACAAGTAACATTGGGGTAGCAATTGAACTAGTTTAATGGTTGAGGAGGCTGATATGTTAGTGTTGATCTTGGAAAACTATTAACTTAATTTAGAACAACATTCAGGTTATGTCAATGTGATTCCTTCAGTGCATGGGCATGCACCTGCATATCTAATATCAACTATTTTCTCTTGTTACAGGTCTAGTATTAGTGACAGTGGCATTGGGATGATATGCAATGTATTTCCGGAGACATTGTTGAAGCTTCTCCTTGCTCTTTGTCCAAACATCACTTCAAGTAATACTTAAATCTGCTTCCTTGACATCCAATTCACTGTAATTTTGGCACACTCACTAATTTATATTTCTTTCTTGTTGGATTATTTTATAGGTGGCATACAATTTGCTGCAGCTCAGTTGCCTAATCTAGAGCTAATGGATTGTGGAATGAGCATATGCGATCCAGATCTAGACAGTCCAGCAACACGGGAAAATGATAATGTCGAGTTACAAAGAACACCAAGTAGTAAATTACACCTTATATATCAGAAACTGATTATTAAGCACAGCCGCTTGAAGAAACTCAGCTTATGGGGTTGCTCTGGCTTAGATGTAAGATATCAATCTATAAGCTATAAGGACTATTCATGTCATTGCTACTGTTGCTGATTGAAATTTTGACGCAGGCATTATATCTTAATTGCCCAGAGCTTAATGATCTGAACCTAAACTCTTGCATGAATTTGAATCCAGGTCTGCACTTTCATGTCCCTCATTTAGGTTGTGAGCTCTTTTGGAATTGAGCTCTTCTTTCTTTATCTAAACCACAAATTTTATACTTGACTACAGGAAGATTGCTACTTCAGTGCCCCAATCTGGAAAGTGTACATGCATTGGGTTGCCAAGACACATTGGTTGAAACACTTCAGAATCAGGTAAACCAGCAGATGTCTTCTTCATTTTCAGTTTTGCATCGTTCTTCTTCCAGAGTGCCATCTTTTCCATGTTGTGTCAGACTGCCAGTTAGGACTGGTTAGTATTTGTGTGAATTCCATAGACTAAGGCATCTCTAAGATTGGCAGAGTAATCATATGCACTTCTTTATGCAGTCTGATCATACCTTTATGATATTGTTTTGCTCCTGCTGTATAAAGAAATAAATTTCCTTGGTATTGCCTTGGAGATTCACTCAATTAAAGCTTCCTTGGTACATGTGAGGTTAAAAGTAAAACTGACAAGTTACTAATATTCTTTTGCCCAGGGTTGGGGGATTAAAAATGTTTTTTTAAACCTAAATGATTAGCACTCATATCCTTTCACCCTGGGGTAGGGGAGACTAAACGAAGAATTTCCATGTCAGTAGGAACAACTGAATCACCACAGTTCACTTTCTGCCCAGTTTTCTTAATTTAAGTCTGACTCTTGTTTGTGTGCCATGCAGGTTTGTGGTGATTTTATGTCTGAAGACAATCATTTTCCTTGCAAACGTCTTCCTGATGGCTCAAAAAGGATCAGAGTTCCTCATTTAAACAGTCCCCAGGTAATCCAAAAAGTTTGCATCACTACAAGCTGATAACACAACTAAAAGTAGTGATTTTTTCATCTAGGAATTAAAGACATTTGTTGGGGTTCTACTCATTTCTGTTTTTCACTTTGTCTAGACATTGCTATCACATGATTCCATCTAAAATATTACTTTATGTCTGTGCAGCCATTTGATCATGCAAAGAAAAAGAGAACTTCAAAGCAACGCTGTGCTGTGGTTGTTTATTAGTCAGAAACTTGTCTTGTACTGGTTTTATTGTTCTTTCAGGCCATCTTATTTATTCTTTGTATTGTAGTGATCTGAGGGTAAAGCCTTATGATGTAATCTTCATTGATAGAACTATTCTTAATGTTGTCAATAGAGGGAATATATTCCCTTTACTAATAAAAAGTGCTTGATACTGTGAACCTGTTACTCAAACATAAACTGTGATACTTTCAACATTTCCCCCCTTGATGGAATAGTGTTGTAATGACTTTGAAAGTCATTTTTGGTATGTTTGGAAAAATTATTGTTTTACTTGATAGTTGCATTGGGTCTAATTTGGTGGGTGTGATAGTTGGTTTTTGAAAATTTTGTGAAAAGTTGAAATTTTGGTATAGTGTTGAATTTTAAAGGTTTAAGTTGTTTAAAATTAATTTTTGGAATCTTTTGGAGTTTCAACTTTTGAAATGAAATTTTGTCGGTTTCATTAGTATTGAAATGTGAAATTGTTGGAATTAAATTTTAAGTATTTTGTGGATTTGGGTTGTAAGTTGAAATTTGATATAGGTTTGATTTTGATCAATATTTTGACTTTGAATGTTTGGACTGAATTTTGATAGTTTTGTTGGATTTGAAAGGTGATTTTATTAGCTCTAGAACAAGCCTTAGTAACATTTTTGGGTTCTTCAATAAAGTTTTGGTATTTTAGTATGTTAAGTTATCCTCGTGGTAACTAATTATATTTCGGGTCAGGGAGATCTCAAATTTGATTATCGACTATTCTATTGAGTATAGGGATGCATACATAGTTTTTGTATGAGATTCCAAATGAATCTTATGGGTTCATTTCATGTTTTTGTGCCATATTGTGATTGTTGATATTTGGTGTATTGGGTCTTTTTTGTGTTTGCAAAGGCCATGTGCTTAGACCTTTGCATTTACAATACTAGATCCATGTTCAAAGAGTGATGACTAGTTTGGCCTCTGCGTGTCACGATTCAAGTTAGACCTTAAGTGTGACATGACGATTGAGATTTCTGAAAGAATTTGACCTAGTCTTCTTACCATATCATAAACATTCATAGCTAATGACATAAACAATTCAATAAGTGGAAAATCAGTATAAGAGGTCTAAGTATGCCATCACAAGGAAAAAGGACTAAGCAACATTTATACATAATGTCTAACAATGCCTTTATTATGCTAAGATAGGCGGGGGCTAAGACAAGTCCCTAACTACTCTCAAAGAAAGGTACAAAATATAGTCTCAAAGTATCTCAAAATGGAAAGAAAATAAAGCTAGAATATAGTAGGTTCATCCTCGGAGCATGCAGACTCACCAACAATCTTCAAAGTGTGAGCCGAAACTAGCCATGAAAGTGAGGAGTGGAATGGTCACCTGCCCCTACATTGTGATATAATATAGGCATAAAGTATGTGTTCGTATGTTGAATGTACTAAGTATGCAAGCCATGTATGTAAGGCAAAACATCTAGTGCAGGGACAAAGTAGGGAGCATGATATATATATCTCCAAAGTGTAAGCCGAAACTAGCCACAAAAGTGAGGAGGAGTGGAATGGTCGCCCGCCCCTACATTGTGATATAATATAGGCATAAAATATGTGTTAGTATGTTTGAATTTACTAAGTATGCAAGCCATGCATGTAAGGTAAAACAACTAGTGAAAAGATAAAGTAAGGAGCCTAACATAATATATATATACCATGTAAAAGCATGGTATTATGTAAGTGTTCAATGCACAAGTAAATCGTAAGTGGAATCACGTAGGTATCATAAAAATCATATATATGTGTGAAGTAATCATAACCTACAATAAAATCATACTAGTTATGACATGACATTTTGGTGTTGCCCCTACATCTAAAAAAGGAGAGTCAATTTGTCAAGGTAGAACTCTACCCCACTAAGTGGGTGTCATAAGTTATGTGGATCCACTAGCAAATCCATATTAGTAGCATAAATCCTAAGGCGGTGACATAGTTATGAGACTTGAAAATTACTATAAGGACCCCTTAATCAAGTCCCCACCTTAATGTCCCATTCGGTGATAAGTTAAATTCTATAAAATACATAACATGACATAAATCATACTTGTCAGGTTCATAAACTTTTCATAATCATAATTCATAAGTTTGTCATGTAGTAAGTACAAAACAAGTTAACCAATCCAAAGCATAAGGGATAGAGTAACTTATTTTCATGTAAATCAGGCAATGTGGGTGTAGACCTTCCACCATTGCCTGCATACTTTAATTGGGATCTTAAGTCACCATTTAGGATAGTCAAGAAAATATTCACAAGAAACACTATTAGCCTTCACAAAAGAACTAACACAAATTAAATTCTGCTTAGCAGTAAGGACACAAAATATTATTTAAATTAAAGGAAGCACCTGAAACATGCAAAGAAGAAGAACTAATGTGAAAGATAGGTAATTTAAAATCATTACGTAGAATACCTTCTTCAGGACCTTGATATTCAGAGTGAATAGAAATATTGTCAAAATTAGCAGTAAGATGGTGTGTGGTGCTACTGTCCATAAGCCATGACTAGGAGGGTTGTGAAAAAGTTCTAGCAAAGTTAGAAGATGATTTAGTAATACCACGATGAGTGTTTCCAATCCTCGGTGAGGTCAAACACAAGACACATATTCAAGTCCTCCACAATTATAACAATAGATGGTAAAAGTATCCAATGGTATTGCTTGCGTGACTAGATTACAGGATCAGTTGCCATTGTCACGGACCCGACCTCGCCCTTGCTGAGGTTGAGCCATCCCGTAGTGAGCAGTTGGCACAATTATTGTAGATTCTTCATTTTGTAATTGCCTCTCTTCTGTCAAAGGAGATCGTATAGGGTATCAAAAGATACATCAGTCTGTGTCCGTCAAGTGATCTTGTAAAAGGGCGATAAGACGCACCTAAACCACCTTTAACATGCTCAACAAAATTGTCCTCATTAACAAGATATTGTAAGGCAACAAGTTCATCAACTATACTTTTAGCTTTTTGAATATATATCTCAATTGAATTAGAACCACGATGAAGAGTATATAACTGATTTTTCAATTCATGAATTTTTGACTTTGATGTCGTAGCATATGCCGAAATCAATTTTTCCCAAGCTGTACGAGAGGTCTCAACTCCTACTATTTGTGGTAACACGCTCTCTAAAATAGATGTCATAATTCAACTCAAAACTATTTGCTCCTGTCGTACCCAATTCTTATACACGGGATTTAATTAATTTTCAGCATTCTGAAATTGGTTGAGAGGCAACAAGATGATGCTCAAATCCACAACCACAAATCATAGACAGAAATTAAGTTCACCAAAATAAAAAGTTTGTTGAATTCGGTTTAATTGAGAGTTGATAGATAGGGTTAAACGATGGAGATGGCAGCATCGTCGCTGAAGCAACAGGCACAATGGCAACATTGGTGGCGACTGAAGTTTCTGACATACCTAGGTTTTTTTTTAGGCTCTGATACCATGTAAGTAAACTCCAACGTTACTTTCATTGATAATATTGGTTGAGATTTATACAAAAATTGATACATATACAACTACATAAATAACCTTTGATAGATACATTAACTAATAGTTAAATACCATACTTATCACATTACATTTTCTTTTATTTGAAAAACTCTTGCCACATGACATTTCACATGGATAAAATATTCACCTTAATAAAAATTAAATAAACTATTACTATTAGTTAAAAATCTGAAAGTTTTAGGAAACAGTCTCTCTACTTCTATGAGGTAGCGGTAAAGTCTGTGTACAATCTACCCTCCCCACACCCCACTTGTGGAATATCACTAGGTATGTTGTTGTCGTTGTTGTATTAGTTAAAAGTCAAAGATCAAAGTATTATTTTTTTTAAAAAAATAAAATTTAAAATATTAATATTTTTATATTTAAAAAAATTAAAATTCTATCCCACCTTATCTAATCC
>JAOTQJ010000111.1:19404824-19424604 GCA_025642045.1 Solanum sejunctum | reverse complement strand
TATGTGTACATACTTACAAAAATGCCTATAATTTAAGGGTTAATGTTATTCAATAGCCATAATTATATTACTTATCATACATGACTATTTTAGGTGGCTATCTAGCTACATTCATTGTATAAAAGGTAAGTTTTTATTTTCATATATATCTTGTTATACATCAATTCTAGTGCTTTAAATAAGGTATTTTCTGTTTTTAAATAGTAATCCCTTAAATTACATGTATTAAAGTTGCAAATTTTCAATTATTAATCTACTATTTAAAATTAATATTAAAAATTTTAGATACAATTTACCCAGTTCTTCAATTTATTTTTCTTCGTCAAAATTAATACAATTATTTACAAATTGATACAGATATTTAACAAATGAAAAAACTAAAAAATACACAGAACACAGATAAGGTGAAAAAACATACAATAAATACAATTATTATACCTTATGAATACAACCTTAATGTGTATACATATATTGATTGAATACAATGAATACAACTATTATTACAGCATGTATACAATAAATAATTAGTTGTTTCACTGAATTGTATTCATATATAAAAAATATCCTTGTGTGTGTGTGTATATATATATATATATATTAATCGATAATTCAAAACTAGTGTTGATATTTGAATATAAGTGTATTACATAATTACGAGTATGGATTGATATGGCACGCTAAAGTATTCCAAAATTTAAATATATCAAAAAATAATAAGACAAACTCGAATCCAAAAATGTATCATTTTCTCGGTTCTTGTTGCATTGTTACCGAAAGCAATATTATTAACTTTTTTCTCTTTTAAACGATTTTGAATGTTTTCTTTCCTCTTATTAAATTTTGCCCCTTACTCTTAATACAATTATAGAAATACGATTTTAAAAAAGTGACCAAACATTGATATATATTTGTAGTAATTTAAAAGCAAAACATGCAATTGATAGTGATCTGCAAATAAATTGAGAAAAATCTTATTGATTTAGGGGTTATGAGAAAAAGAATATCAAAGGAAGAATAGAGAAAAGATTTATTTATTGCTCCACTAATTAAGATAGATATATCACTAAAAATTTATTATTTAATATAAAGTATATCCATAGAAGATAAATATTTTAAACTATAACTAAACATTCTAAATATATTTCACTATTTGCTACATAACATAGTTTTTCCAAAAAAAAATGGGAAGCTGAGGCTTAGGTGAAGCAAGGTAAATTTTTTCTAAATAAAATAATATTTATTATTTGAGCAGAGCGGGGACGGTTTGTTATGGTGAGAGAAAGTGGTAGAATGAGATAAAAAAATATTTTATATTTTATTTTTAAGAAACATTTATTTTTTGAGGATAGCAATAATTAAATTTTTAATTTTGACTAATACTAATAATTTATTTAATTTTTAATAAGATAGAATATTTTGTCCTTATGTAGTTTGATGAGGTTATTTTTTACAAATAAAAGAGAATATAATATACACACCATGAAGAATGTAATAAAAGAGAGAAATGTATTTTCCAAAGTAACAGTAATAGTTTAAGTGTGTTTTTTACATTTGCTTAAAATAGAAAGGTGTGTTTTTTACACTTGCTTAAAATAGAAAAAACTCAAAACACAATAAAAAAGGGATAGTTTAAATATATTTTTAACACTTATCCCTTAAAAAAACTGTTTAATAAATATAAACAGCATTAACTAAACTTTTGCAATTTTCAACATCGTTTGCACATGGATTTATTGTGGTAAAAGATGATGATTGACGATTTTTCACTAGCATGGATAATTTTGTTTTCATCAAAACAAAAAGGTAGCAGAATCAGTGACATGAATATCAAGTATCAACATGAAGCCCAATCATTCATTTAGTTTATGTACATTTTGCAATATGTGCATAAACAAACAAAAAGTAAAGGCACAAGTGAAGCAGTCCATATAAGTTATACACAGGTTACAGCTCATTTACAAGGAAAGTTTACACTTATTAATTGACATCCTGAAGCAACTGCAGAGCTTAGGTAGTTCGGGACAGTTCTGGCATCTAGCCGTATAATCTTATGCGAGTTTTAATGGGCTCTCGGCATAAAGGACACGACGTTATTGTGACACCACACTCCTTGCATGTCTGATTCAGAAAAGGAAAGATTTTCAATAGACATTTCCTGGTCTAGAACAAGAGCTGTAGGTAATCTAAAATTCAAATGTCAATAGCAAAAACTAGACGATGTGCTAGATGCATCCAGAACATGAGAATCAATGGCAGAATGAATACTAGGACAAATGGAAGTACTAAACATGAGACCTACCATCATCGATCATGATGAAGTAGCCTAACCAATACCCAGTGACTTCGAAAAGATGCTAAATGTTATGATCATTCAACTAGGCCACATGTCAAATCTCCCAAATCATAAGGTTAGATGTGCTTAGAGTCCAAACTTCAAAAGAATGCTTTGGAGTGAATAAGGTCCTTAGGATAACCGTAGTTATGAAACCACCCTCCATAGGTGCAGCAAATGGTAAATAGAGTGATCTTAATTTCAAGTAAAGTATCTCTATTCTTTCTGCTACTGTTAGATGAACTAACAGTGCATCAGAAAGTTCATTTCAGCAGCATTGTGTGTTTTTCTGGCTTTCATTTCAGTAGCATCATCTGTTATTCTAGCAGGATATGCCTGATTAAGTAGGAAATGTAGGTGAATGGTATTTCACCATGTAAGATGTCAGAACGCCAACATTCAAGTTAGATTTTCTTTTGAGTAATGCTAGTACGGAATTCCAGAAAATGATACCCTCACTATTTATTGACACCAACGATTTCTTTTAAAGAATTGGATAGGGAAGAGCAAAATGCAATGCAAAACTAAACATGTTATCTGTGGCTACTAACTTCCACCATTTTGTCTTACCTTCAACGATGAGATCCTTATTGTCATCAAATCTTTATGGAAAATGAGAAGATCTAAGCAGGATAATGTTAATGCAATTCTAGAAAATGTAGCCATTTGGACATTCTAAAAATATATAGTAGACTACAAACAGAAACTATAGCAGTCAAACGTCACATGAAAACTTGATATTATGCCTCAAAATTTATAGATTGAATTCGACACTAACAGTAGTTAGGAGTCACTTCTATAATCACTTACCAGATGACCACATCCAAAAGCCATGTCCTTTGGGTTTGTCAAGCAAATGGGACAAACCTTAAGAAAAAGGAAAACGTTATTTAGAAAAACAAACAGAATTATAAAGACAGACTTTTACGAACAATGAGATATACAAGAAGAGAAAGAATTACTTCCTTCGTCCCATTTTATGTGGCACCCTTCCTTTTTGGTCCGTCCCAGGAAGAATGTCATCTTAGTCGAATTGGAAACAATTTACCTTTAAAATTTCCTTTTCACCCTTAATGAAATGATTAACAGTCACACAAATATCTAAGAATGATTTTAGACCATAAGTTTCAAAAGTCTTTCTATTTTTTTTAAACATTGTCCCAAGTCAAAGGGTGCCACATACAATGGGACGAAGGGAGTATATAACAGAAACACTTACTTGTTCTGCAGCTCCAGTGTCAACAGGTTCGTAGCTTGTCACATGTGGCACTGATTTGACAGCACTGTCATGATCAATTACTTCACGAGGAGGAGTAAATGGCCTTGTCCGAGGGCCTCTTTTGCTTCTAAAAAACAAGTTTTGAAAAAGGTTATACTTCATGTAGATGCTTTCAACTTGCAAGAAGAATATCCACAAAGATAGATGCTACTCACTCTCTGAATTGAAGGCGTTGTGTGGCTCGGTACTGAAATGGAATTTCCATTAGTGCAGCAAGAGCAAAGGCTGTTTCCTTTTTGTCCATCTCTGAACGCTCAGACATGATTTTTGTAAAATTAACAAACTGCAAGTGGTACACATATAATTAGGATGAAGTTGATTAGCATCGGAACTTTCATCGACAGAAGAAGAATAATTCCCTACAGGAAGGCTATATATGGCAGGACTGTGTAAGATTATTTCCTTCCATCTATAAGAGGTCCAATTATACAAAACACAGAAAAGTTCAGGCAATTTTGTAGCATGAGGGATTAGCCTCATGCTTTCCTTCGGTTAAATCTGCTCCACCTGAATCCCCCGAAGTTCCAAAAGCACATCAGCTGTTCTTCCCTGTTGGCATGACCCAACATGTTCCAGGGCAAAATATGAGGATAAGCCTCGTTCGAAATCCCTTACATGTAAAGCACCAGATCACAAGGATCGTCTTTTTCTTCCAAAAATCTCAGAAGCAAGAACGACGCGCATGATTGTCCAAACCAAATAAATAACTTGCTTTCCTAGGAACTATTCAGCTCACAATTTGAAGCTCGCTTACATTTTAAAAATGATGTACAAAACAGATTTAAAAGAGAAAATGAGCACATCATTACACACAAAAAATAAAAATATCTAGAATAGATGAGAGGTGAAGCATAGTTGGTTTAACCCGACATGCTTAAGAGATAGAAGCAAAGAAAAAAGTTGTTTTATAGTCATACCTGGAAGTTATCAAATGCCCGTTGTGGAATGTTATCATCAAACTGTTTCATTTCATCCCACGGGCCATCTCCAACTCCAACCAGAATAATTGAGAGAGGATATTCACTGCATATAAGCATATGTCAAGTAAGGCAGGAGAATGGCACCATAAATCAACTTCCTAGAAAAGTCACCTGTGTACCTAGCAGCAACAATAGAATTTACAGTAGCCCGTTCTTGAGGGCTAAGGCTTCCAGGCGCAGTGTCAATGCTCCTTGTTACCTGTTTTTAGAATTTGGAATAACTAGGGATGAAGCATGGAAGAAGTCAAAGGAGTCAAAATATTTCCAAGAAGATATGAACCTGTCCGTCTGCAATGATGACAAGGACATGGTACTGCCCATTATTTGCTTCCACTATATCAATTGCAGCATCTATTATTGGGGCAAATGAAGTTGGACCTACATGTTTTTCAGATGAGCTAGGATAATAATAAAACCAGGTATAGCTTTCAAGCAGGAGCATCTCATAAAGGGCATTCATTAAATAACAATAAACAACCACATTATGCATTAGTGTAAAGAAACACAAAAATGAGGCGGACCTAGTCCAAGTGTAAAGTTGAAGCTGCAAGAATTTCAAAGCATTGTGTTCAACTCCTCAGAAAATAAGGTTCATACTGTTTGCATCTAAGTTTTGATGTTTTACATTTGCAGGAAATACACAAAAAGAAAAAGGAATCAGGCCGCAATAATCAAGGAATCAACACGACTCATAAGGAAGGAAGAAATAATCAAGAAAACTACCCAGAGATATAAAGAGGAAGAAATCTTCAGGCAAGAATCAAAGGACCACCAAGACTTACAAGGAAAGAAGAAAACTGCTGTACAAATCTAGCTGAAAGTCAGGAAGCCAACAGAGCAACCAAGAAAGAAAGGAATCTCTTCACATCAAGACAGATTCCAAATCAAGGAGCATTACAAATCCTTGATTGGAAGAAAATCTCTTGGGTCAAGAAAAGCTCCAACTTTCGGCTTTGAAAGGAACCCTTGTGACCAAATGGACTGGAAGTAGGCACCACACCAGTTTTCCGAACCAGTATAAAAATTGTGTCCATTACTTTTCTATTTTTTTCAATTCCCCCTCCCCCGCCCCCCCTCTTGAATATCAATTGGTATCAGAGCAGGTCTCACTAACAAAGAGTTTAACCACTCGTGAGCAAAGATCAAATGACAAACTATCAAATTACAGGTGCCATTATCAGAATCTTTGTTCAATCCACTGAATTTCAAACTTGGCTAGTCATCAAAAAGGGTCCCAAGCCCATACCCAATTCCTCCGATGGAAAAATGTTGATCTGGAATCCTTCGACATCACCAAAGAACAACAAGAAGCACTGCAGAAAAGTGCTAGAGCAATCAGCCTTCTTTACTGTGCTGTCAGTGGTGCTGAATATGACAAAAATCTCTACATACGAAACAGCAAAAGAAATGTGGGACAAACTTGAGGTAACCTACGAAGGAACTAGCAAAGTCAAGGAAGCTTGAATCAATGCACTAGTCAATGAATATGAACTGTTCAAAATGGCTGACGATGAGGATGTAGAAACCATGTTTACTAGATTCAGCAAATTGTCAGTGAACTCAAATCTCTGGGAATGGTTTACTCAAATGCTCTTCTGGTTTATTCAAATGCTCTTCAAATCAGAAAATTGATTCAGAGTCTTCCAAAGGCCTGGGAAACTAAAGCTGCAATATTAGAAGATAGTGATCTTCAAAACATGACATATGATGAACTCCGAGGAAATCTCATGGCCTACGAACAGAATCATATAGACAGATACCACAAAGATGAGAAGAAGAAGTCAGTTGCTTTTAACGCTGAAACCATCAATGAAGAAGAAGAACTAGATGAGGCCAACAGTGAAGGGATAGCTCTCAGAACTCGGGGGGCAGACAGATGCTTCAACAGAGAAGACAGAGACCTCAACAAGATTCACGAACCAATGAACGCAATGATGACAGATGTTACTACTGTGGAAGACCCAGACATATTCGACAGAATTGTCCTGAATTAAAAAAGAGAAATCCCTGCAGAAACAGCAACTCTAAATTGTTGGGAGCCTAGAGTGATAAAGAAGGATCAGAGGAAGAACCCACAGAAGCAGCGAACATATGTTTCATGGTCATCGGGGAAACCAGCGAGGTAAGAAATCTAAACTTCTCAAATTGCATTGATCTTCAAAACACTGTTGACATGATCACTGATGAACTTCAAAAGGTTATTGATGAATGCAATAAAATTTCCAAAGATAAAAAGAACTGGAAAATTCTTCTCGAAGCAACTCAGATTGAAGTCGATTTACTTCAGGAAGAACTTGATAAAGCATCCGAAATTCACCAAGCCACAGCTCAGTTCGATCTAACAACTCTTTTCGATCTGTCAAATCTTTTGAATCCAGCAACAAAAACTTTTTCAAACCAACCTGTTTTTCATGTGGTAAAATTGGCCATAAATCCTTCGATTGTAGAGCTTTCAACTCTGGAAAATGGTTTTGAATACCCAAAGTCTCCCCCACTCCAACAAGGACCCAATAAAATTTAGGTACCTAAAAGGAATAAATTTTATCGTGTTGCAGGCACCCACAAAACAATCCTTTAGGACAGGAATGTGGATAATCGATAGCGGATGCTCAAGGCATATGACAAGAAGAAGAGAAAATTTCAAAAGTGTTCCAAAAATCGATGGGGCATACGTAAGATTTGGTGATAATGCTAAAGGTACTATTACGGTTGTCAGGAAAATAACCATAAGTCCCTCATGTGATCTCATAAAAGTCTATCTGGTGGACGGACTGAAACACAATCTCCTAAGTATCAGTCAACTCTGTGATACTGGATTTGACGTGCATTTCAACTCTTCAAAATGCACAATCAGAAATCAATTGAAAAACATTAGAATTGTTGGTGAACGAGTCGAAAACATCTGTGTACTAAATGATGTGGATCTACCTACTCTCACATGCTCAACTGCGGTCTCAAATGATCCCTGGGTATGGCACAAAAAACTTGGTTATGCTAGTATGCAGGCCATGCAAAAGCTCTAAAGACTTGATCTGGTCATCGACCTTCCCAAACTCAAGTTTGAAAAGGATCACCCATGCGACGCATGTCAATTTGGCAAGCAAACAAGATCTTCTTTCAAGGCTCATGACATAGTGACAACTTCCAAACCATTGCAACTACTACACATGGATCTGTTTGGACCCACTAAAATGGCTAGTATTGGCGGTAAAAGATACGCTTTCATTACTGTTGATAACTACTCTCGTGTTACTAGGATTATTTTTCTTTCCCACAAGCACGCAGTTTCACAAATTTTGAAATTTTTTGTTAGAAAGTTCAAAAAGAAGCAGGTTACTTCATCACAACCATTCAAACTGATCATAGAGGAGAGTTCAAAAACAAACTCTTCGAAGAATTCTGCAATAGCAATGGCGTCACTCAAAACGTCTCATCAAGATCCCCTCAACAAAATGGAGTGGTGGAAAGAAAGAATCGTTCCCTCCAGGACACTGCTCGAACCATGCTTCTTGATCAGAGTCTCCCAGATCATTTCTCGGCAGAAGTGGTAAGTATAGTTTGTCATGTTTTAAACAGGTGTATGGTCAGACCCATCCTCAAAAAGACACCATATGAACTATGGAAAGGGAAGAAGCCCAACATAAGCTACTTTCATCCATTCGGTTGTAAGTGCTTCATCCACAACAATGGTAAGAACAATCTCGATAAATTCGATCCTAGAAGTGACGAAGGTATATTTCTTGGTTACTGTCCTTCCAGCCATACTTACAGAGTTTTTAATTAACGTACTCTTAGCGTAGAAGAATCTGTGCAAGTTGTGTTTGATGATACTAACCCAAAAATGCAGATTCCTGATGAGGAGTTTTCACCTATAAGCATTCCACCATCCACTCTAACTAATCTGTTCCTGAAAAGTTGATTGACAAGACCAGATAATTAACTACCCCTCAAGAAAGTGTTGTCGTACCCAGAGAATGGAGACATAGTGCCAGCTACCTAAATGACTTCATCATCGGAAATCCCTTAGCCAAAATGCAAACCAGAGCCTCACTGAGAAAGCAAGCCTCTGTTGCATTAGTATCTCAAATGGAGCCCAAACGAGTTTGATGAAGCTCTCAAAGACAAATATCGGGTAAAAGCCATCGACGAAGAATTGAGCCAATTCAAATGAAACAAGGTCTGGACTCTAGTTGACAAACCAGAAGATCGCTCAGTAATCGGAACTAAATGGGTCTTTCGAAACAAGCTGGACAAAGAAGGTAACGTCGACAAGGCAAGGTTAGTTGCTCAAGGTTACTCGCAACAAGAAGGTAGATTATGATGAAACCTTCGCTCCTGTAGCGAGGTTGGAATCCATTCAGATCTTACTTGCCTATGCTTCTTTTCATCATTTTAAACTTTTTCAAATGGACGTTAAAAGTGCTTTTCTAAATGGCTTTATCAAAGAAAAAAATTTTTGTGAAACAATCGCCAGGATTTGAAAATTCCTCTTTTCCAAATCGAGTTTTTCAACTTTTTAAAGCTCTCTATGGTTTGAAGCAAGCCCCTAAAGCTTGGTATGAACGTCTTAGCAATTTTCTTCTTAAAAATGATTTCAAAAGGGGTAACGTCGATACTACTCTGTTTGTTCAAAATCAAAATTCAAATCTCCTTATTGTTCAAATTTATGTGGATGACATTATTTTTAGAAGTCCTAACTCCTCTCTCCGTGAGAATTTTGCAAATCTTATGAAAGGAGAATTCGAGATGAGTCTCATGGGAGAGCTCACCTTCTTTCTTGGTCTTCAAATCAAGCAGACCTCTGATGGAACATTCATATGTCAAAGCAAGTACACAAAGGAACTTCTTGAACTCTTCGGTATGGAAAAAGGCAAGGCTTATGGTACTCCTATGAGTCTCTCAACCTGCCTTGAAAAGGATAATGCGGGAAAGGATATTGATGAGAATCAAGGAATGATTGGCTCCCTACTCTATCTCACCGTAAGTCGACCAGACATAATGTTCAGTGTATGCAAATGTGCGAGATTTCAGTCGACTCCCAGAGTCCCATCTGACTGCTTTGAAAAGAATCCTCTGCTACCTAATTGGGACCTCAAAAATAGATTTGTGGTATCCTAGCTCTTCTTTATCATTAACTGGTTATTTGGATGCAAAATTTGCAGGGGGTAAACTTGATGGGAAAAGAACTAGTGGCTCATGTCAGATGCTAGGTGACTCTCTAATTTCTTGGCACAGCAAAAATGCAAACCTCTGTCGCACTTTCTACTATCGAATCTGAATAGATGGCTATTGAACGTTGCAGTACTCAACTACTTTCGATTATGCATCAACTTAAAGATTTTAATTTATTTTTTAATCACGTACCTATTTTATGTGACAATAATAGTGCTATAAGTCTGTCAAAATTTACTATGCATCATTCTAGAGCAAAGCATATTGACTCAAACATCATTTTATCAAAAATCATGTTGAAAAAGGAGATTTTCTTCTAAAATTTGTTGATTTTGAAATCAGCTAGCTGACATTTTTACAAAACCCCTGCATGAAGAGAGATTTTGTTTCCTTCGAGGAAAACTGAACATCAGACCTTTTTGAAGTTTATTTCTGTCCACATATTTTCTTTCCTTCATAAATGCATTAGTCAATTTTTTCCATCTTTTCATTAGTTACCGTCCATGCATTTGTAAATATTACCCCAATTCACTGCACACCTTTCCGTCAGTCTAAACCCCTTGATTTTTGGAACCCTTTCGCTTCATCTTCCCTTTCTTGAATCGCCCCTTCTATTTAAGATCTCTCTTCCCTAACTCTTCGTCTCACTCTTCTCTCAGAATCCTTTCCTCCTCCCTTCACCATGAATCGAACTAGATTAATGGTTTCCCAAAAAGAACCCGTTAACAGTTCCCCCATTCAAATAGATTTCCTTTCCTCTGACTCCTCTGAGGCGGAATCTTGTGTCAAACCCCTCTCTGGAAAAACGAAACCACCTCCTCTCAGAACAAAAACCCTAAATTGTCCCGTTCCTACCCTTCCAAACCCTTCAGTGAAGTTAACTCCAATAATTTCTGTGGAAAAGAAGAAAAGAGGAAATATGAAAGTTTCAAGAAGCGTTCTGTTGTTGCTGGGCGAATAGTCAACTTGGAACAATTGGAAGACTCTCATTGCCATGTGAGTTCCTTTCTTAGAACCCAAAGGCTCTCCCTCCTTCTAAGATTGTGCGCTCTAGAATGATGCTATTAAGAGCTTGCACGAATGTTCTACGCCAACCTCAGGGCATCAGATGAAGGAGAAGATTTGGAATCCCTAGTGTTGGGAACCCAAATCACCATTAATGATGATCTGTTCAAGGATATATTTGGCTCTGTGTTTTCTGGAGAAGTACCTTACATGAGTAGCACCTGGCCAGAAATTTTTGAAGTTTCTTTGGAGAAAGCAAACACCGCCATTGCTGAAGCTAACTCCGACCTATCTGACTTTGGTCCTTTGTCCTTGTGTTTCAAAGATAGGATTTTGGCACACATCGTGGCGACCACACTTGTGCCAAGAAAAGGATCCCTTAGCAGCATCTCAACCAGGGATGTCTATGTTCTCTACTGCCTGATGAAAAAATATCGCATCAACTGAGGTTATTGGATCAGGGAATACATGATGGAGAGTGTTGAGGACTCAAACCACACTGCCAGTCTGCCCTATGGGCTTCTGATTTCAAGGATTCTCATTGAATCCCAAGTTGATCTTTCTGAATTTCAAGAAAATAAAATATCAGCCACCTACGACTGTCAAACCTTTGCAAGAATGGGATACACTCTTACTGACAAGACCTGGCACAAGAAGGACTCCGTGAAGGCAAAATCAGAAGTTCCCAAGTCGATTAAAGTTTCTGCAGACTCAGCTGCATGCATCATCAAGGAGGTAGAAGATATTAAATCTCAAATTTCTTCCCTAAACGATGTTTTAAAGGGCATGCAGGAAACCCTTGGCAAGGTACTGCAGATCAGCAAGGATACATGCAGTGATGTTAGCAAAGTCCGTCTGGACCTTGATGAACGGAAGAAAGAAGGAGTCCGCACTATGAAAAAGTTGATCGAGCAAGTCGCCACTATGAATTCTGGAGTCAACTCTTCCAATAACGAGCTGCTTGTCTCTGTCCAAACCTCTTACTCGTCCTTCTCGAAAAATGTTGAGCAGTCCTATGACACCTTCTGTAGAAATGTGCTCAACACTTTGAAATATTTTCTTGGCCGTCGCTGATGTTTTCTTAAGACAATCTTCTTTTGGACTATAATATTGGGGCTCGTTTCCCCAAACATCTATGTTTTGCTACTGACTTGGAAGCGTGTCTCCCCTATGTAGTTAATATTTTGGTTGTGCATGTAGTTATTATTGTGGTGTAGTTCTACCTTGCATGTCTTCTCTGCTTGTATGTTTTCCTTTTTGATTATGCCAAGGGGGAGAACAGAACAGGTTCAAGAAGACGGGGGGAGCAAACCACTAAAGACAAAAGGAGCCAACTAGATAACGAAGTCCAAGGAGACAGGGGGAGCCAACTATGGAAACAAGGAAGCCACTTGAATTCCTGGACCTCAAATGTCATCATCAAAAAGGGGGAGATTGTTAGCATCTAAGTTTTGATGTTTTACATTTGTAGGAAATACACAAAAAGGAAAAGCAAATCAGGCTGCAATAAATCAAGGAATCAACAAGACTCATAAGGAAGGAAGAAACAATCAAGAAAACTACCAAGACATATAAAGAGGAAGAGATCTTCAGGCAGGAATCAAGGGACCACCAAGACTTACAAGGAAAGAAGAAAACTGCTGCACAAATCTAGCCGAAAGTCAAGAAGCCAACGGAGCAACCAAGAAAGGAAGGAATCTCTTCATATCAAGATTGATTCCCAATAAAGGAGCATTACAAATCCTTGATTGGAAGAAAATCCCTTGGGTCAAGAAAAGCTCTAACGGTCTTATTCCAATTCACTCTGAAGAAACATAGACACTCACTGAAAAGTTCTAGCCTAAATATTGTTTCTTCTACTCTTAGCAAAAGTTTGTACTGTTAGAGTGAACAAACAAAACAGTGAGAAAGAAAAATTGAGACTAGCGAAAAAACAGAGAGCACTTAGCAAAAGTCCAACTTCGAATATTAGAAGAAGTCCAAAACGTTGTACTGAATATTCACTATTTGAGCTTTGAAAGGAACCTTGTGACCCAAGGGGACCGGAAGTAGGCACCACACCGGTGTTCCGAACTATTATAAAAAATTTGTGTCCATTATTTTTCTGCTTTAACTATTTCTAAATTGTTTTACTTATTCCAAAGTTGAAGTCGAGTCAACTAACTGTATTGAGAGTCGGCTCAAATTTTCAATTGCCCCCCCCCCCCCCCCCCCCCCCCGCCTCTCTTGAATATCACATACATCTCGAATTTGTTATAACAATATAATTTTGCAGTTTAGTTGAGATTTGGAACTCCCATATAATTCTTGCAAAAACTGGGCAACATGGTATTTAAATAGGAATATGGTTAGTAAACATTCATAGAACCAACCAAAACTTTTCTGAGACTGAGGCGTAGTTGTTGTATTAATTCGTGCCAAAACTAGATAATCACACTATCATAAGTTCCCCCACTCTCTTTAAACACGAAACTTTGCAAAACCACCCCTTCACTCAATGTAGTTATCACAAACACCACCTGACAATTGCTTAAGCTTATTCACATAAAGTACTATAACACTTCCCTATATACGAGATCACTTATGATAACATACTAAGGATGTGCTCAGTATGGCGGAAAATGTTTTCAAGGAAAAGAAGTGGGTTTCTTAGTTATTTTCTTATGTTCGATATGCAAGCAAAAAATTATTACCTAAAAGTATTTTTTATATTTTATAGACAAATACTATGGGATGTGAAGATAGAGGCCAAGGGGTGCACGCTGGTGGGATGGGAGCTAATGGGTGGGAGTGAGATGACGTGTGTTGGAAGATAGGAAGGACACTATCAATGCAGAATGTCACTTGTGTAACTTGCTTTCCATACTTCCCTCAGCGAAGTCATTATTCTCATAAAGTTGGGAGTCTCATCTGTGTTTTTACCTTTTGGCTTACAATCAGGTTGGGTTGGGATGTATGCCATCATGACCTCATTTTCTCGGTCGTGGCAAGTGTACAAGGTTAACAATAGGAGAACTTATATGACTACAGCTACCACCACTAATAATTTAAGATTCAGAAATGCAGCCAATCATATCAAATGCCATACAAACCACACGGATTATCCCTATCCAGACACTGAATAAAGGAAATTATAAAAACAGCATTCAGCTCAAACCTGATAATTTCAGATAAGGAACAATTTCCTTATATCTTGCAAGAGCTTCCTCAAATCCATGACAAGGGCGATGATCAGGGTAAAAGCTAAACACATGCTGATCATGTGTGGTTGCTAAAATTTACAGAAACAATAACCCATGGTCAAGACTATTTGAAACCATCTTGCTTGTTTGTGAAACAGTTAAGTCTGAGAAAAACTGACCATCACCAAACCCAAAGCAAGGTATCAAGTTGTCTTCATCAAAAGGAGACAAAGTTCGCCCGATTATAGAGATGGCTTGCTCGTAGGGGTTAGCTGTTTGACCAACCGAGTGGAGGCTTCTCCTGTTGAATGAAGACTTCCCTACAATATTAAAATTGTCAACCCATCACCTCCACAACTTGAGACAAACACAATGATTAATAGTCTAGTGAATGAAGCAGTTCACCTGTCCATTCATTGCTTTTGGTGAAATCAATTCCAAGAATCATGTTTGATGATTCAAGGCCTGCTTCTCGCAATGCGGTAACAACCTGATATAGAAACTCTTTCTGTTATTTGTATATTACATTGCTCAACAGACTAGCTACTACAGTCATTATCAAAGTAAGCATTAAAAATAGAAACTCCACATGAACCAATTCATTGTTGACTTTTTGCCTAATCTATGTTGATCTGTCTATTCTAAGTTTCTAACTAGAGAAAATGGTCAAAAAATGAAAGCAGTGCTTCCAATGATCGTCTTTAAGAATTCTAGTTCTATATGTTTACTTAGGCCATTTTAATCTTTGGCAATTTTGAGTGATAAATTAAATAGAAAGCAACAATGTCTTCTGTCTACGTATTGTAATGTAATACAACCAGCAGCTCTCTAGAGGTTGGACAGCTCTAAGTTATGCAGTACATCACTAAATATTTCCAGCACCACCTGTGAATGTGCAATGCACGATTGTATTTGATTTGAGATGTAACTATTTTAGCTTCTAAGAAGCACACCATGAGATTTTACAACACGAGATATTCTCTCTAAATAAAGTAAGCCAGTAAAACTTCGTTGAATTTTTGGTTTCTTCAAATGTTGAGGTACAAGATTTATAGTTAATAATAGTGACAAAACTCTTTCTCTTGTTCAAGTATCACAATTCCCTTGAGGTTAAAGGTTAACATTCAATGAACAAGAATCTCTAAAGTACTTGAAGCAAACAAAAGATGGTATCCGAGAAGTTCAAGAAAACAATGCAAACTTGCGATTTTTCATTCATTGCCATCTGATGTCCCACGTTGGTCCACCATTGAGATGTTCTGTAAACTCTATAAAAATCTGGATAGAATGAACATGTAATTAAGATATTAACCTCATCCAAAGATTTATAGTTATCAGCTATGTAAGAGGCTTGCTGGTTCCTTTGATAGTTTGCTCTATCTGAACCTCCGACATATGATGTAACTTGAGCTCGATAGTTAGAATCCATGGAGCTTTCGGCATAAGTAGTAGGCTGATATTGAGGATTGGAGCCTATTTGATTTCTTACACGTTCTGGACTGTGGCGATAATAATCACTGTGAGCGTCATTTAGGCCAGACTCTTGATTCCCCATTGTGTATGAATATATTCAATGTTTGTAAGAGCTCTGCAGAGACACTATGATGAGCTGATATACCAGTACTTTGAGTTGTATTCACAACTTCATACTAATCAGGAAATTCAGAACACACAACCTCAAAATCCTAGCGCCACCTCATATGCTAATTGATGCCTAACAAGTTAGTAAAGTCAAGGTAAACCATGCATCGATGAGTGGTGAGGCTGGATTTCACCAAACCACTTCATAAAAGTAAGTTTATATGATTATAGAAATTCTGCATCCCCAATTGATGTGTGCACACATTCCGTAGATGCAATGAAGCTGCTGTTGACCAGATGGAAATAACCACTAATGAAGTTTTTACTTCATTTTGAATTAATGGAGTCGCGTTGGATTATACTTTTTCTAAAGAATATTTGGAAAAATGTTCATGCTTAAATGTAGTACTTAAATACAACTTCAAAATTGAAAATTGAGTTAGAAAATAGGTTATATAAAATTGTATTCCAAATTTGAATTTGAAATTTTCATGGTCAACAATGACTTTCAAACAAAGTGAAAAATTATTAGAAAAAACAAATGAATAATTATTATGGCCAAACGGATCCTAATATTCCCTCGAAAAATCAGTTCCCACTTTAGTATCTCATGCTAAATTGTTGAAGGAAACTTGCATTGGCGATCGATCGGGTAATATTTACACAATCTCCAGAGCCAGTAGGGCCGGAACTAACATATGCCAGGGGGATTCATGGGAACTTTTGTTCAAATTCAATTGAAATATTTACTAAATATAGCAAGTTAATAACTTGAACTAGTTATAGAAAGTTATAAATGTCAAATATTGGATCTAGCAATAGCCACAAACAACTGCAATTTGCAGAAATAAAGAAGCAATATGGATGAGAGAGAAGAGACGGACCTGAAGGATATTCGGATGCACAGTGAATCTGCTGCTGGGGCCTGGGAATTACCCTTTGTAACTTTTCTACAAGTACCATAAAGAAAATTTTATAGTCGTCAGTAATCAAAGTTGTTCCTACTTGACGGCTGCACGTTCAAATAATGTGCTTTGGCCAGCATTTTATATTTATCCTAGACGTCGGTGCCCATATCTGGTTTTTTTTTGTCTGTGGTACAAATACAATTAAATTTTAATATAATTTTTAAATATTATTAATTATTATGAATTATATAATACTTTCTTCATTTTATTTTATGTAATATTATTTAACTTAACATGTATTTAAGGAAAAAGAAAAGACTTTTGAAATTTGTAGTCTAAAATTATTTTAAGATATTTGTGTGGCTGAAAATCATTTCATTAAAGAAAAAAGGAGAATTAGAGTAATATGACATTCTTTTTGAAAAGGACCAAAAAGGAAAGGGTGCCACATAAAATGAGATAGAGAGAGTACTTTTTTACGTAAGTTTTTAGAGAATGCATGTTATTCCTCTTGTCCCAATTTATGTGACACTGATAAAATTTTGAAAATCAATTTTTGTATGTCTTTTAATTTTTTAAAATTATTATGATCTATATTATGTTTACGTTATTTTTACATAACTTATGTTATCCATCTATCCTTATATATGTCACACTGATTCGGGCATTAATTGAACTTTTTGTATGTCTTTTAAATATTTTAAATTGTTAATTCTTGTGATTTATGGTATTTTTTTTGTTTAATTTTCATATATAGATATATTACTATTATTAATTATGCAAATTTATGATAATTTGTACATAGTTTCCTAATTAAATTATTAGCTATAAATACTTTATATTATTGTGATATTTTATTAAACATGTTGAAAGATATTATGTTTTAAAATGTTCAACTATCATATAATTTCTCAATAAAATGTATCTCGTCTCTCCCTATACTCCACCCCTCCGCTACCTCACCCCACCCTCAATTCCTCATAATCAAATATGTACAAATAGAGATAATGTAACATGTATTAAATTGTTAATATTGACTTTTATTAGCTTATCACTTAACATAATATGATTACCAAGTTTTATTCTTATTAATATAAAATAAATCTATTTTATTGTTCACATCTCTTTAATTAAAATTTATAGACAATAATGTGGGTTTCATATATTTATTTCATTATATTTTTAAAATATTATTTTTGCACTTCCACCCCCTGTTTATTCTTTCTACTGTATTTCAATTATTATTTTTCTAATTTGTCGGTGCTCAATTTTTTTTTCATATTTTTTATTTCTTATATATAATGTTGAGTTTAATTTAAGTTACTTAATTTTAAATTGAATTCGTTATTTATTGAGATTTTAATTATGTGGTATACACAATTTAAGATTTTGATCATCATTATTATTAAATAAAATAAATATTTCTTTTTGTAAAAGAAAGTAGTTGTGTTCTTCAAATTTATTCCTTACAATATAATTTATAACTTATTTTCTAATTTTGTCCTAGCTTGTAGTTATTGAACTCTCAATAATTATAGTCTTTCATTGTCATGTAGCTTTTTAATAATTTGTCACTTTATTTAACATTCTTATTTATTATTTATTTTTAATATAATATAGATAAATATGTATTTTGCTTATTTTTGAAATTTAATTTATTTCTAAACTATTATTCGTCTACTCATAATATTTTGTTGTTCTGATTTATTTATCATATTTTATTTAAAGTTATACTTTCGTCTCTAGAAAATGTGATGTAACATCTTTTTTAGTTCAATATTGATATTTGTTTATTTTCTTAATTTTAAAAAATATTGTTATCATGAAAAATGGCTTGCTTTGAAAAGAAAATCAAAAATCAGTTTAAGACTCAATTAATTTGAGAAAAACCAATTTTTGAGATTAAAAAGAAAAAGAGAGTCGCCACCTAATTTTACGGATAATTAGAAAACCAATAAATATTTAAAAAGATCTAACAGAAAAATCTTTTTAAATTCAAAAAATGAGTTTGGGTTCACATTTTCACTTCGAGAAGGTTTTACGCACTGGAAATGGACGCTAAATGCAGTTATCCGACGATTAAGTGATTTGACTAACTTTTGACTTGACGAAGATTTACTGATTTTGAAACTACTTAAAAAAATTGACTGGACTTGACTATTTTGAAATCAGTTGACTAAATTTGAAGGAAATGGACCAAGTTTGAAAATTGAACCAAATGCAAAATCACATTTTTATATTTTTTATTTTATTTTTTTTCTATAAAAAAAGGACACTTAACTAATTTGGACAAGTAAAGATTCACAAATATTTTAGGATAAAAAAAAAATCTAAAGTGTTTACCTTTTTGAAATAACATGAAAATAAAATGAAACGCAACACAAATGGTTTTGACACGTTGGGGAATTCAATTAGACTGAAACCAACAGTATAATAAACAATGTTAGTATAAACGCAAATATCAGCAAAATAAAATGAAAGAAAGAGTTGAAATGATTTTGGGCCTTTAGCCCTCGAACTCTTGAATATCGGTTGAGAAATCAGCTTCTTCTGTATGTTGGTGAGGCGGACTCGAGAAGGAATTTGGGCCTCCTTGGCCCAAGAAGTGCAGGATGGGGGAGTCCAAAGTGGGCTTGGAGCATCATTCATGCAAAGAAATAAAATTAAAGATTAGCGAGAAACATAACAAAATGACAAGCAAGCCATTCGACTCCCAAAACAGTAGTAGGACAACACATAAGATCATAAACAGCCCTAAATTCAAAACAAATTACTAAACATCATACGGCTTAATGCGACAAGGACATACATGCGACTATTTAAAACCCAAGGAGTTCAGATGGGGATAAGGAGCAAGCAGAAGCAGAATTACAATGACCTTAACAACACTTTAGTTAGATTATATCCAAACTTACTGCAAGCTCTTGAAAGGCAAAGGTCACTTTGACATTGATCTTGATTCCAGAATCATTAAAAGGAACTCAGTATACATGCTTGGAAGTAATTGGAACATGGTCACCAATTCCGGACAAACCAGTACATTGAACAAGGGAACAGAGAAAAGACAAGGAAGCACATGAGCTATATTTCTTCTTAAAATGACTGATTAAGCCAGAGTAGAATCTAGAGCAGAAACTGGAAGAAGATGCATCAAACTTTAATTATCCGAAGCTATTTTGATCAAGAAATTGAACTAGCATTAAGACATGACTGCTAGACATCCCTTTGAATTTAAAAAGACATTGCAGCAACTCAATCAAACAGAATCAAGAGGGTGATAAATGTTTACTATCCGATCCTTAAAGTGAGAACATAATATCTGCAAGAATATAAACCTCCAG
>JAOTQJ010000111.1:19370044-19388640 GCA_025642045.1 Solanum sejunctum | reverse complement strand
TTTTTTTTCTGGTTTTGAGATAGGAAGAAATGAAGAAGAAGGGTTGGGGAAATAGGGATATATCGGGCGCGTGAGGGTCACGTGCCTATAATTAATTAATTATTTTTTTTATTTTTTTTTGAAAATAAGGATTCAAAAATCGTTAAAAATAAAATAAAGACTCGTTGATTAATTTGACACCGTGAAGGGTAAAAATTGGGTGTCAATAGTAGCCATTGCATCCCAACACAAGTGGAAGATACATCAAATGGATGTAAAGTCGGCATTCTTGAATGAATTTCTGGAGGAAGAAGTCTATGTCGAGCAACCACCAGGATATGCCAAGAAAGGACAAGAGAACCATGTGTGCAGGTTGAAGAAGGCGTTATACGATTTGAAACAGTCTCCACAAGCTTGGTATACGCGTATTAATACATATATGCTGGAGACAGATTTTCAAAAGTGTCCTTATGAGCATACACTGTATATTAAGTCAAAAACTAATAGCGATATTATGTTTATCTGTCTTTATGTTGATCACTTAATATTTACAGAAAACTGTGAATCTATGTTTGTTGAATTTAGGGAGGCAATGACAAATCAGTTTGAAATGACAGACATGGGACTGATGTCTTACTTTTTGGGTATAGAAGTACAACAGACTGAAGAAGGCATTTTTATTTCCCAAAATAAATATGCCAGAGATATTTTGAAGAAATTCAAATGGAGTCAGCAAATTCAGTGAAGACCCCTGTAGCAGAACGTCTCGAGTTAAAGAAAGAAGGAACGGGTGAAGCGATAAATCCTACTTATTTTAAAAGCATTATTGATAGTCTACTTTATTTGGCATCAACAAGGCTAGATCTTGTTTATAGAGTAGGAATTATCAGTCGATTCATGAAGACACCAAGCCAGTCACATTTGTAGGCAGCAAAGTGAATTCTGAAGTACATTCAAGGTACTCAGGATCATGGAATTCACTATAGATATTCTGACAAGTGTAGACTTATAGGATACACAGATAGTGATTGGGGAGGTGATACTGAAACTCGGAAGAGCACTTCCGATTATGTATTCTTTCTCGAGGGAGGTGTGTTTTTGTGGTCTTCAAAGAAGCAACAAGTAATTGTTCTATCTACAGCCGAAGCAGAGTATATGGCAGCAACCTCTGCAACATGTCAAACAGTTTGGCTTCGAAAAATGCTCGGTGAGCTAAAGCACGAGCAAGATGGTCCGACAAAGATTATGTATGATAATACGTCAGCGATATCATTAGCCAAGAACTCAGTATTTCATGGCAGGAGCAAGCACATCGGGATTAAGTATCACTACATAAGAGATCTTGTCAAAGATGGTGAAATCAAACTTGATTTCTGCGAATCAAAAGATCAGATAACAGATATTCTGACTAAACCTCTAAAGGTAGAAACGTTCGAAAGATGGAAGTCGATATTTGGTATAGGTAAATTATTCTGATTAATTTAAGGGAGACTGTTAAAATTATAAATCAATCAAAGTAATAAATTGATTGAAATAAAATATATTTTAATTATTGAAAGGTAGTGTAAAAAATTAAATTAAGATAAAACACATGGCAGGCTAAAATGGTGGATGGAATTTTTTGGATTTTCACATTGTAATAGTATGTGTTCATATTATTGTTTACATTATAAGTTTTTAATATAAATATGTGTTAGGATTTCATTTGGAAAATCATCCCTAAAACTTGTATTAGAATACAAGAGTGAGTATTTGTAATATTTTGAGTTTGAGTTTCAAATATATTTCTTCCTTAGTATTCATTTTTCAATTATAAATCCCAAAATTTATTTCCACAGAATCATTTATTTTGATTCCTACAGATCTAGTAATTCTTATTCAATTTTTTTGCGTGCGAAACAAAATACTACTTAAAAAGTAATTTCGCAAAATGATTAAAATATAAATACAATGGTGGTTTCTATTTCAATGCTCCAGATAGTAGTAATATTATGAATAGAGATCTTAATAAATTGGTGAGTAGCAAAGTTGAAAATTTAAATTTTCGTACTAGTATAAACATGTGGTTATAAAAAATAACAAGAAGTTAGACGAACGAATTTCTCTTTCTCAGCATACTCTAAATGGAATTATAGAACGATATAAAAATAGAATCCGTAATGAAATAAAAAATAATATTTATAAGAAAAAAATTGAGTCCATTTAATGCAGACGTTTTCTTAAGAAAATTATTTCCCACAAATTATCAAGATTAATAGAATATACACTCTCAAAATAGAATGATCTTATTTATCAATATATTAGATACCTAAAATTACAATGTCAGCAAATCATTCCGCATCAATAAAGTATACTAGAATTTGCTTGTGTAGGAAAAGAAGAAGTCAGAAATGTATGTGATGGATATAATGTCTAGTAGATCCACCTTTATTTGTAGCGAGCTAGATGAAGCCAAAATATAATGTTACTTTCTTTGTTCAATTTATTTAGTTTAATTTGATTTGACACAAAGTTTTAAAAATTAAAAAAATTGAATCTATTGATTTTAAATTAAAAATTTCTTCAATATAAATCAAATGTGTTTTAATTTTATGGTATTAAACACGCAATGTAAAAAATTAAAATTAAAGAATTGTTAAAAAAATTTAAAAATATTTTTTTAAAAGTAAACTAAAAAAATAAGACAAACAAATTAAATGAGTATAACTTAACTTAACAAACTACTATAGCTTAATATGTTATAGTTTTCTTCAACTTAGCTTTACAGTCAGCACCGTTTGATAGCTTGATAAGAAATAAATTATTTGTACATTGATCTTTGTATAAATTATACTATATTAAATAGGTGGATTGAAAATAGTTAAGTTATTCATGTATAAAATTAATATAATGTTTGATTCATAATTTTAAAAGTCACATGACTAATACATATTTTAAGTTTATGAGGAAATGTTTATGTTGTTTTATTCAAAATAAAAAATAAAATAACAAATACAAATACAACTAATACATAATATAATTAATTAATCTTTGCATAACTAATACATAAAGTAATATATAAATTTTCTCCTAGTTAATCCCTATATTACTACTTTCTTTCCGTCCCAATTTAGTTGTTATGTTGTACCTATCAAAAGTCAATTTTACTATTTTTTAAAGTTAAATTATATTAAATTAATTTGATATTTTAAAATAAATTTAGATATTTAAAAATTATAAGAAAAGTATTATCGATTGCAATTATTTTCATATCAATGTAATGAAAGATATATTTTAAAAGATTAGTCAAAGTCTACATAGTTTGACTTTGAAAATAAAAAATATAACAACTAAAATAGAACAGAAGAAAATATCTGCATAACTCTAATCACCTACTAAATAACCTCTTGGTTATTAATCAATTGTGCAACTTAATTAAAAGCTCTTATTATTTAGTTTTGAAAAAATTATGATAACTAAAAAAGATCGAAGATAATAGCTTTTAATGTTTTTAAAAGGCTTTTATCAACTTATTCTATTTCCTTATTGAATTTAATTAATACTGTACGTATATTAAAAGGGAACCAACACTTACTCGTAGACCTATAGAGCTGGTCATGAACATCTCTATGTCTATTTATGTCTGCACAATTGTTTGTAAAGCTCCATAATTAATTCAAATTTTTAATAAAAAATTAATTTAATATCTTTTTGAAACATTAATAATTTAGAATTATATAAAAATATTTTTTATATTCTTTTTAAATTACAATTTTAAAAGTTATTTTTTAAAAAAAATAGAATATAATTTAGGTGGGTTCCAATTAATAGTTGTCCTAAAACTCAGCAACCGACACCTTGGGACCCATTTCACATGTTAATTTTTTCCATTTTCTGACTTCCTATCCAATTCATATTAAATTTAGGTCCTGTTTGGCTGTAAATATTGTCAAAAATATTTGGAAATAAATATGGTAAAATAGTAGTATTGTTTAATTATATAATTTGTTCTTATTTGATAAAATAATTTCAATTTTCGAATACTTTACTTGAACCAATCTTTATCATTTGGAAAGTTTAAGAAATTGTTTTAAATTTTTATATTTTATAAAACACTCATCATTTATCTTGTTGGACTGAATTTCAATGCTTATTTATTGTACAAAATTTATCCAATTATATATACACTTTATACAATTTCTATTCAGCTTAGCTTTCAAAAAACAATTTCAATTACAAAGAGTAATATTAATTTTTGATGTACAAATCAACGATATCTTCTTCTTTTGTCCCCCTTTTTTCTTTTTGTTTCATATTAGTTGTGTTTTATATAATTTTTCACGGAATATGTTTTATTTTATTTTATTTTTTTCTTTTTTCAATTTCATATTAATTGTATTTTACATAATCTTTCACAGAAAATGTTTATTAAAAATGATAAAAAAAAATTGTAAGAGTATTTTTAATAGTTTTTTTGAATTCATTAGTATATGTCATATTTCTTTCAAAAAATTTACTCAAAAACTATGGCTACAAGCACGGTAAAATATCATTTGGAACAAAATTATTTATCAAAAATATTAGTAGAAATCTATGGTCAAGCAATAGCTTAATTTTTTGGAGTGTGAGTTATAAATTTTTTATTTTAAAAACTATAATTTTAATTAATTTTAACTTGATATATAATTAAGAAAATAAAAAAGTTAAACAATATACTTTTAAATTAAAAATATGCTAAATATATCAAGAAAAAAATTAAGCAACTAAACAGAAAAATAAATCAATTAAAAAAGAAATGTTACAAAATAAATTCATATTCTATCAAACTATATCAGATAAATTGGTAAGCTGCTTATATTAAGAAGTAGCATAACAAAATTTACGCATGTAATCACGGCCGTATTAAATGTTTTTATGTTTACATAATGCATCTGTATCTATGCAAGACTTCATGTAACGTAACGTTAATTCCTGCATCAATTGGGTCAACCTACGTCATCATGATCGAAAGCGGAGCTTGCAAAAATCGAGGGTTCATTCAAATTTTTTTTATTAAAAAATTATATTATTTATATATAATGAATAATATTTTCTAGATATATTTAGTAGATGTTAAATTTTTTTTGATCTTTTCATATGTTGTTATTCTTTTTAATTTTAAATCTTCTTGGTAGGAGTGATACAATTAAAAATGAGGTTAGGAATGTAATGAATATATTGATATGCTAGGAGTGATAAAATTAAGAATGAGATTATTAGGAAGTGGTGGAAGTAGCTTTTGCGATAGATAAGATGAGAAAAGTGATACAGAGATGATTTGAACATGTACAAAGGAGGTGTGTCGATGCCCAAGTAAGGAGATGGGAGAGATTGAATTTAGGGGTTATGTGAAGATCAGAGTAGACTGAAAAAGTATTGGGGAGAAGTGATCAGACAGAATATGACGCAACTTCATATATATTATCGGACATGACTTCAGATAGAAAGAAGTAGAGGTCACTTACATATTAGAATAGAAAGTTAGTAGGGATAGAATATTTTATTGCTTTTGTGACGGTTTTTAGGTTTGTCGTAAAACTTGTCGTGCTATTATGGTTGTGCTATTGATTATTCTGCTACTTCTATTGCTTTTCTTCTTGTGAAATTGATTGTTGTTTTTTTTTATTTAGGGTGGATATATTTGAGTTGAGAGTCTTTCAGAAATATCATTTCTCTTTCCATGAAGCAGATAGTGATAAGGCGTACATATACTCTATCTTTTTTTAAGTCTACTTTATGAGATTTTATTGGATATGTTATTATTGGTTGTTTAAATCTTGTGTGGCTCCGAGAAAAGCCATTAAATATGGCGTGTGGATTGTCCCTCTTGTGTTCCCTCATTGCCGGTCAAGTGAGGAACAGCAGTACCTGTCTATTAAGGTCCAAAAATGGCACCCAACGTGCGTATTGGACACACTGTCCGTTTAATTGGGTGCAAGCAAGCGCGTATGGACGAAGAAGCGTGGGCGAGTCATTTTCTCTGTGCCATCACATTCATGCACACACACAATACTCTTCCTATAAAATTATCACAATCCTTTCCTCATAATTCACAACAACTTGCCAAGTTCCAAAACAACTACTAATAACTCTTCATTACCCAGCAATAATTTGCTCAACTATCAATCGGTTAACAGCAGATCGCGCTCTAAATCATGGAAAGAAGAGGAATTTACGACAAGGATGTCAATGATCTCGAGGCAACTGAACTAAGACTGGGTTTGCCGGGGATAATAGATGAATCAGAGAGTATACAACCTTCTACCTCAACTGGTACTACTAAAAATAGCAGAAAAAGATCCTCATATAGTGTAAACGAAAATGAACAACAAGACTCAGCCCCTGCACCAAAGTAAGTGTTGTTTCCTTAGTTGATTTGATATTGTTAATATGAATTGGGTTTTAACAAAAAAAATTTCAATTATTCCAGAGAGCAAATTGTTGGTTGGCCACCAGTTCGATCTTACAGGAAGAATCATGTTTTACAAACAAAGAAACCAGAATTTGACAATTCTTCTTCAGGAATGTACTTAAAAGTTAGCATGGATGGAGCACCTTACTTGAGGAAAATTGATCTTAAGGTTTACAAAAGTTACCCAGAGCTACTCAAGGCATTACAGAACATGTTCAAGTGCACAATTGGTAAGTTTCATTTGATTTATTAAATTGTACTTCGATATCTTTGTTGATTTGTGTTGGATCAGAAAATCTTATGGCTGAATATGTAATTTCAGGAGTGTACTCTGAAAGAGAAGGATACGATGGATCTGATTATGCACCAACATATGAAGACAAGGATGGTGACTGGATGCTAGTTGGAGATGTACCATGGGAAATGTTCATTAATTCTTGCAAAAGGCTTAGAATTATCAAAGGATCTGAAGCGAAAGGCTTCGCATGCCTATAGAACTGTTAAATACATATTATACATACATTAGATATCTAGATCTACATATGATTTCAGTTTTGTAACATTAGCTGATCTTAAGTTGCGTGGGATGTATAGATCTACATCTACTTGTACAAAAAGTTTCTATATCTTTTTTTGCCCCCGAAGAATTTGCTCATGTGTATTATTTAGAAGTATATATATGGAAAGAATACGAAAATTTAGCACAAGGTACATGTTGTGGTGTTGATTGATGATCATCAACCCCCCACCCCCCACGCCAAAATTCAAAATTATTAAGTTTGATTATCAAAAGTATGCTGCTGCTATTCTAATTGCACCAATAAATTTCTAATCAGGTACGTAGTTATATCTTAACACAATTTGAAGACGAAAAAGGGAGCATATATATGATATCGTAGCGCTGGATCCATTATCATATAGTACTAATGTTTGAAGCTTTGCTTATGGAGGGTTTTCGGAAACAGTTGTTGTTACTAATGTTTGAAGCTTGTGAAACACAAATCTCCAAATCCACTTTCATGAAAGGGTTGCCAGGCCATATAAGGTAGAGATAGCATTCACTGGCCTTTACTTTGGCTGGGTTGTTTTAAGAATAGTGATCACATAACAATAATTTTACTAATTACTCCAAGGCTCCCTTTCTCTCCAAAACAGTGACTGTTTTTTAATTACAACTACTGATTTGTGGTTTTGTCTTCCCATTTCCAGATTCTAGTTCATTGAATTATTGAAAAAGGTGTCCATCCCACAGTGATTGTCATTGTATCCTGCCAAATACTTTGTTCATTTGACCCCATAGGCTAGTTAAATATAGTACAATTTTTGTGACAAGGGAGAAGGCCATCTACTCTTGGTACCCAAAGGATGCTCAAGGATTTTATATTATGAAGCTGACAACCGTAGAACGACTCAAATACTTAATGTGAATACCTAAATTCCTTGAATGGCAATACTAGCAAACAAGTGGCACAAAATTTATGTTCCTACTGGAAGGAACAAACCTATACAAGAGTATAGTTGAAATTACAGCCAAAATCAAATGGGGAACACCTAAAATTGGAAATTATCCATGGACATGAACTCTGCATTTCTGCTGCCATTTTGATCATGAAAAGATTCCATCTTTGAATCCAGTACTGCAAGTTGAGATTTCACCCATGTTGGATTATACCTACCTTCTATCCACAATGCTTCACCTGTATCTTTGTGCTTGAAGTCTGGATAGTTTGGACTCCTCTGTCAAAGAGACAATATAGAATTAATTTCGTGAGAGATGTTATGACTAGCAAAACGAAATAAGATTGTCAAGTGTCTTATGAAAATTTGAACTCCCAAGTTCCGAATTGTTACATTTCAAACAGTATTTCATTTTGATACATGCATTCAGACTATCTTTTGCTTTCAGTTTGTCTTGCTTCCTACCAGCAAACTGTACTTTCTTTATCTCAAATAAAGAAAAGACAAGTATAAAAGTGCAACTTGATTATGACGCAAGGACACTAAACCGACTACTGATGTTATGGCAGTCGGCAACTTCTTGTTTGTCTTTTTAAGAAATGCTTTACTAGGTTACCTTGTTTTTCCTATTATCCCACCATTCTAGTGGATTAGCAAAGAAAGCTTGCCATAGCTCCTCTGTGGATCCAGTGGAATTTGCAGCATAATTATTTTGCTTTCTACCTGCAAAGCCACGAATGGAAACCTCTCAGAAATTTAACTCCAGAAAAATATGAATCCAGCTCTAGCAGCAAACACAGTTTTTAGGTAAAGAAGTGTTATTTACGTGGTGCCACGGAATTAGAGTCTCCACTATATGAGGCAATAGGAGGAGAGCTCTTTTCAACAAAATTCAATTGCTGAACAACCACCTGCCAAAAGAGAACGTAAAAGTTCACAGTCAATCAGGTATAGGACAAACATGATGTCACTATAACACCCAAAGAGCAATATAAGTAACGCAACCTTATAATAAGTCTGTTCTTTCCCATCATCGCCTTCAACTGTATCTGATATTAGGCGACCAGAGACATATATCTGCTGTCCTTTCTCTATATGTTGATTGGCAACATTAGCCAACTCATCCCAAAATGTCAAATTAATCCTGACACCACAAAAATAGAAACCAAAGAACAGAAATTTCTGGTATTGGTCATCTAGCAGGATAAGGAAAAAAAAGACAGGAAGGAAGGATTGCTATTCATGCAGAGCAAGCTTCATCACTACTTAATCTCTCTTTTATTCATCAAGGAAGCAACAGTAGGAATGTGAGAACAATTGACCAAAACCTAAATGTATAAATAATCCAGGTTTAAACTCAAATTCACTAGGCCAAAAATAACATGATTTGTGCTCTCAACGAAGACATAAAAACGGAGGACAAACACATTAGTAACCTACACTATAAAAGAAATAAAATTTGGTTGCTTCACTCTAACAGTGCCTTGATATTTCTTTGCTTCTAATTTCTAAACTAACCGACTCACATTATTACTACTTGTATTGGTGAATGAAAGTAGTTTACCTATGTGTCGTTTGGTTGCTGGTTAGACATGTGAATTATTCATGTATAACCAGCAAAACTAGTACCATATTTTGGTAGCATTTTAGTTGCTAGGCATAAAATTCAGCATACCAAGTACAGTGTTTGGTTACCTGTTTACAATACTGCAAAGGACTCTATGTAACATTTTAAATTAGAAGATGGAATAACTAAATCTTGCATTGTTAATACATACATAAATCTAGACCGCAATCAGACAACACCTTAATGCTATAAGTGTTGATATTGGACTTGGAGTCTAGTAGTAACAACTTCAAAATTGCATGTTTTGCTATGATAGTTTTATATCAAATTTGAGAGTCCTAAGTAAAACGAGCAAAAACTTCATACAAAAATTTCAAAACGGCAACTGAATTTTTTTAATGCCAAAAGGGCAAACGCGCAAGCCCGTGCGCCTTACCCTTGCGCCGGTCACAGCGTTTAAAAACAGAAAAAGGTGGCAACTTGCACAGGCAGCCTTGTGCCTTGCAGCCTTTTCCTTTTTTTTTTTTTTTGGTTTCATCTTTTTAAAAAAGCATTCACACCTTTTTTAATCAAGTAAAGAGAGTAAATAATAATAATAATAATAATAATAACTTTAAAAAAAACTGAATTACTACCTCACAAGTGAAATGGGTGACACGAGGAATAGAGCAAGGATCACTAGTTAAATTTGATCATATTTGTAGCCATATTTGTACTGGGTGATGCCTCAAACTATCAGAGAAATTGTTGTAATCTGGAGCCTCTGGAGAGTTGATAGGGCCATCAGGAACACTTGGAGAACGATTCCAACATGTAATTTTTTGGTGCCTACGGACAAAAAAGAACCATAGATGTTTTGATGAAATTTCAACTCCTAACCAGTCACTCAAGGCTAAATGTTTGATCAGTCTATTTTTCTGGTCCAACCAATCATAGGTGAATAGTTCTGCTTTCTTAGATTTTGTTAGCTCTCTAACTCTAGACCAGACATAGTAGTGTTTGAGTTTCCTCTAGATTTTTTGATTTTGTGGCTGGCTCTTGGGTCTGTAACTCTTATCATATAATGGAGCTGACATGTCCACTTTTATACTCTTTGCATCTTCTTGTGGCAATGATAACATTCTACCTTGAATTTGTCAAAATCTCTCCCGTTGTCTTTGCCGTGGTCATCATTGGCTCCAAAAATTCTGCTACCATCTTTGCTGCCACCTCCATCTCTGTTTCCTCGATCTCCTCTACATTTACCTCTACCTCTACCCCTTCCTCTAGAATTGGAAAAAATAAAAGTAGAAGCGTTCAAAGCCTACTCATCAAAAGTTGAATTTCGGTTCATCTTTTATTCATGCACCAATAAGGAGCAATTCGTCAAGCAATAACTCATCTATATCTTTTACTTCCTCAATGGAGCAAACGACATAATCATACTGCGGCGTCAAAAAGCACAATATCTTCTCAACAATTGAGACATTGTTCATCTTCTCGCCATGAAATCACATTTTCTTGTTGGTCTTCATTGTTCTCATGCAATAAATCATTACAGATTCCTTCCTTCATCTGCAAAGTCTCAAAATCTCTTTTCAAAGCTTCAAGTTGTGCGTGCTTCACTCTAACAGTACCTTAATATTTCCTTTTCATGGAGTCCCATATATCCTTGGAAGTTTCTTTGCAAAGAATATTTTTCAAGATAGGATGCTCAATAGCCTAAAAGAGGTAATTTTTTACCTTCAAATGTTTCAATTTTCTAGCTTCGAACTTTGTCTTTTGAGCATTTGTCAGAGCTTTACAGCGTCGATGACATCTGCGACAATGGGCCAATACTCCTTGGACCATAAAAAATTTTCCATCAACATACTCCAGAGGTCATAGTGACCATCTAAACGAAGAATAATTGCTTGCACAAAGTTGCTCTCTAAACCATAACTCATAGTATCTCGCTCTGTTTTTCTTTTTTGAATCTAACATGGTGCTGACACCACTGATAGATAAATCAAAATCGAGAAATAAATATTTGTAAGTTGAAATATGATAGTGAAGAGAGGCAATATAATCGGCGGAATTGTTTATCGACTGAATGACTAAAGAGCTGCAACTGCAATCATTTATGAGCAAAACAACCTAAAGCTAAAAAGTAGGAACTACATTCCTAAAAACTTGATAGCAATAGCAGCCCATGTATAAAGTTACTTCTTAAAGACTAGTGTAAACAAAGACATTTTATTTTCTAACAGAACTCTAATTTACTTAACTGAATTATTAAAACTAACAAAAACTTTGCTTCTAAATTGACCAACTCACATTATTACTACTTGTATTGGTGAACGATAGTTTACTTAGGTATCATTTAGTTGCAGGTCAGAAATGTGAATTAATCATGCACAAAACCAGCATAACTAGTACCATATTCAATAGGTTGCTAGGTATAAAATTCAGCACACCGAGTACAGTTTTTGGCTAAGTTGCACGGACTCTTCACTTTCAATATCGCACCTGCATCAGATTCTCCAAGAATACACTACTTTTGGAGAATCGAACACGCACCCGCCGACACTTTTGAAGAGTCCGAGCAACATAGGTATTTTGTATGCTGATTACAATACTGTTAAGGAACCTGTGTAACATTTTCAATTAGAAGATAGAATAACTAAATCTTGCATTACTAATACCTACACAACTCTAAACCGCAAACAAACAACCCCTTAATGCTACAAGTGTGAAATTGGAGTTGCAGTCTAGTAATTGCAACTTCAAAACTGCAGGTTCAACAAAAGGTCCTCCCTAATCCTTACATCCCACAAGATGTAAAAATTTTCAAAAGGATAAACACAAAAGCAACAAGCAACCAAACAAATCAGTTGGGCATCGTTAAAATTACCAAGTAGTGTCGTTTTGAGACTTCCTGACAGCAAGACGAGTCCAAGCTACTACCTTTCCAGAGTTAAGATGCTTAATTTGTACTGGCACTGCAACATTACCAATAAGCTGCACAGAATTACAAAGTTCCTTTTTCCACTGTATTTCAGAAGGCCTTGGGTATTGAGAAACCCCAGCATATCTTTCATACTCGTACACACTACCATTGCCAATTCCAGAGGTATTATAGTCGAATGAGCATCTTATACGGCAACCGGAAGTTACTTTCGAGATTTCTACTTGTCGAAAAGAGATGGATTTTGAAGGGATGTGAGTTTTGGAAAAAGGGGTTCTAGGAGTTGAAGAGAAAAAAGGGTTGGTGAATCCAATTGTTTGTTCTAACGCCATAACTGATAAATTCTCTTTCGCTTCAGTATTATCTTATTTCTTCCCAACTTCGAAAGCACGGCGGGGCTTTACTGAGATATTTTCCCGTTTGTGATATTTACAATCTTTGGTCCATTTTGTTATTCCAAAGGGCAGATTCACCCCCTAAGTATCACTTTTGACTAGATGTATTCAAGACGGCGCTCCATCATTATATTTGAGAGCGTTATATTCAAACACCCTCTTAATTTTAAATTTATTTAAATAAAGTTTAATTTAAAAATAATTTATATAAAGATTAGCGATATATAAATTATTGAGTAGAGATTAATAATAAAAGAATTATTATAAGATTGTTTTGTTAAAAAATTGACAATCTAGGTTAACAAATTAAGTAGAATTGTGGTGAATATTTGACATCGTATTTAATTTGTACTTATTTTAATTTTTTTAATATATACTTTAAATATATGATATTTGAAATTAGATGTGAGAAGATCAAATTTTAAATAAAATGTCAGAAAATATATGAGTTGAGTTTATGCATTTCTACCTAAAGTTCGAGTAAAATAATTGAATTCGAGACAGTGTTGCATAAACTTCAATCATGCGTGTATAATGGTTGAAGTCAGAAAAATAAAATAAATAAACTTGTGGATGACGTTGGAGCAAAAAAGGTTGAAGAAAGATAAAAATGCGTAAACTGGACAAAGTTCAACAAAAAATAATTAAACTCCAAGTATAAGTGAATAAATTATGACTGAAGTTTAGGCAAAAACGTTTAAAGCGAAACAAAAATAGCTGAATTTCAACTATATAAAATTTTAAGTGTCATAAGTAAAATTAAATTTGATAAGACTTTCTTTAAACATCGGATATTTATCCTAAATTTAAAGACATAAATACACCACTGAAATTGTCCTAGATTTTCAAAAAGACAACCCAACTTTATATTTGACAGGCGGATTCACATCTCTTCAACCAACAGAGTCCTTTGTTCGTGGAGCAAAAGCAATTTGTTTAGCCTTACAACCGTCCCAAGGTATCATTTCTAATACATCCGTGGGACAAGCTCGGACACATTGAGTACATCCTATACATGTATCATAAATATTTACTGAATGTAACATTGGGTATATACGTTTTTTAATGTTCTAAATTTTCGATCTAGTAAACTTAGAAGCGAATTATATATTTATATACCAGATGAATCAATGAATTATTATAATTTTCTAATTAACCCCTTTCTGGATTGATTTATGAGATGAGAGAGGCCAAAGTACTTTGATTTCTTATTTTTTGCAAATAAGATCATACTTTACGTATTAAATATACTAATTAAAATTGATTTCTTAATATTAAAATGTAAATGATTACTATTAATTATTTAATAAATTTGATTGGTTGATTACCATCTCACAAATCTTTTTTTTTTCCTTGTAAATAAGCCATTTTAACTGATTTTTTCATCACCTCTAGTACATTTTAAAACGTGTGGGGTTCACTTTCTATTATTTTATTATTATTATTATTTTATTATAAAAAATAAAGAATGATTGACCGGTGCTTTTCACAAAAAGCTTCTTTTACTTTAAACTTTAATTTTAATGGTCAAATTTGTCACCACTTCTTCACTTAAGTTTCTTTCTTTCATTAGGGGTCGTTTGATTTGGTGAAAATAATGATGAGATTAGTTATGATGAGATTAGTTATGATATGAGTAATTTTTATTATTTGTTTGATTTATTATATTTAAAGTACTATTTATTGCATAATTTTTAAGAAGTTATTTATTTATAAAAATACCCTTTATCTTATTTAGTTATTTTTTAAAAAATATTTTCTTTGCGAGATTTAGCTATTCATTCTTATAATAAAATTTTCATCTTATTTAATGTAAATAATTTTGTGTATACATTTTCATGATTAGCTCGTGTATTTTTAAAATTAAACTTTCATTTTATTTAACTTAAAAACAAAATTTTCACCTTATTTAGCTTTAAATAAAATTTTTATCTTATTTAGCTTTAAATAAAATTTTATTTAAGTTTTTTAAAGTAAAAATATTATTAAATTTTAAAATTATCTACATTTTAATTGACATGTAGAATATAATTTTTAAGTGAGTAATAAACTATTTTATTAAAAATATACAATTTAATAGTGGAGTGAACATTTTAAGAGAATCAAAATATAAATAAACATAAATATTAGACAAATAAATTCAACTTATAATATATTCATATATAAAAATTATATAAAAATAATGATTAGTCAAGGTTATGAATATTATTATAAATATTATTTAAAAATATGATAATATACATAAATATAAAAATAATGTATAAAAGAGAGTTTAAGGGGATTATTTTTTATTATTTCACATGTTTATCTCAGGATAAGTTATCCTAGGTTATTATTCCACCTCCCATAAGGAATAACTTATCTTAGGACTATTTATTAATCCCGGGATAAGTTATCCCATCCTATGTAACCAAACAGAGAATTAAAGATCACTAAAAAATTATCCTAGGATTAGCTTCCTTTATCTCTCACACCAAACGACCACTTAGATTGTTATATAAGTAGCTACTAAAAAAGTATTGTATCATGAAATCTCTTCCTTGGCATTGCGAAGCTTTCGTTTAGTGCAATCTAATTACTTACCTAATTGAGGTGTGTTGACATCTCAGCGGAGCATCCATGGCCATTTAACGATGAGATAGTCATATATATACGTCATGCGGGGCCAGGAGTGATGGTAGGTCAAGCCTGGCAAGAAGGAAAAGCACTACAACAAGTGCCTAAAAAGCTGTGCAGTGAAATCTTGATGGTGAAAGAGTATTCATTTTCTCAGCCACAATCAAGCTAGTTAGTTGTTCTATTAATGTGTCAACTCTTTTGTTACCTGTGACCGGCTCATGGTACGCAAGTTTTATGAGCGTACATATTGTCATTTCTAGGCTCATTTCTTAGTATTGCCACTTCTACATGGATGCTTGTGCACTGTTCACGGTTTGGTTTGATTATATGAAAATTTGAACCAAATCGATTTTTATTTGAGTTAGCTTAATTTGATTTGGTTTTACATTTTTTAAAGTTGATTTGATTTGGTTTTGTTAAAAAGAAAGCCCTAGAAATATTTGGGCATTTACAATATTGTGATTGCTTGCAGCGTGCAACAAATTTCGTCATTAATTTTAACAATGTATAATAGTATTTCACAAGTAGCATCTCCAAAAGAATCATCTAATTTGAACTTCAATGGAAGTATGAATTTATATTTTCAATGGAGTATGAAATTATATCTTTCATTTTTATCAGAAATATCATTTTCTTACTCTGCACTCTCACTATTTGTATATAAAAAAGTTCGATAAAACTTACTTTTACAATAGAATAATTTCCAAAACTAGTTTTATTTTCTGCTCTTCAAACAAATGGAAGAAAAAAGCATATAAGGTATATATGGACTGAATTAGTTCAGATTTTTCAATTATCAAATTAAATTATTTATATTAGATTTTTAAATCTATAAATCAAAAATTAAATCAAAAACTTGAATTTTTCAATTTTAGATTTTTTTGAGTTTCTCAAGTTTTCACAGATTTTTTGATAAAGTATTCATATTAACATATAATTAACTTATGTTTTAAATATTTTCTTAATCTTACTAAAAACAACTTTCTAAAGTATTTCTTAAGAAAATAACAAAAATTATGATATGAATAATGACACTAAAATATTCAACAAAAAATAATAATGAAGTTGCTTGAAATGAATATTACAAATACATAAGTAATACTGAAAATAATCATAATTTTAAAATATTAAATCATAGTAAAATAAGTCTAATAAATTTTAATTACACAAGTAAATATTAAAAAAATCTAAAATTAGATTATGTATGTGATGTAACTAGAAGATTTTCCTTTTCCTAAATATGGATAGAGTAAAATGAAGAAGAAAAGAGTATGAGTTCAAGAAACATTTGTAGTTATATAATCGAAGTAATAATTGATGGGAGTGAAGCTAACGTAATAATACATGCCTTTGTTCAGTCTCCAGATCGATGGGACTAATAAAATAATAAGTTTAAATATTCTTTTTTCATAAATAAATTTTTAAAATATAAAATTTTATTCTCAAAATAAAATCTATTTCACTTGATATTGGACTGTCCAAAATAAGGTGGGGGTGTCTGCACACCTAAACTTTTCCATGAGGCGTCAATCTTGTGCGACGCAGCCAATCTACCTCACTCAACAACCTTTGCCTTGTTGACGATCCCCTTTTATATTTTCTTTTTCTGTTAAAAAAAAAAGATAGATATTGTATATTATGTCTTGATATTTGTAAAAATAATTTATGTCTATATTTATATTTATTTTATATTATTATAAAAATATAAATATAAATGTTGATTGATTAAAATATTTATTAAAAATTAATTTATTTATTTATTATTTTAAATAAAAAAAAATTCCATTCAAAAAATTTCTAATGGATATAAATATAATTTTGTATTAGGACTAAACAAAACTTGTGTTTATTAGAAGAACTAAGTTTATTACCGGAAACTATGAGTAGGAAATTTTTACACAACTTATAATATTAGTTGATCAAATATTCATTAAATCTTGAATAAATCTTACATCCTTAATGAATAAATTTTTAGTAGCTATAAGTTTAATTAATTTTAAAATTCTATATATTTGTATTATAATTAAATAATAATTATTTTTAAAAAATAGTATATAATAATTTTATCAATAGAAAAATGATAAATGATAATTTTATCTTTTATAAAGTTTTTCAGAATAGGGTGAGGTCCCGAATTGAGAGCTAGAATCGAGCCCTAGGTCGGAATTCAGGATCGGATCTTAGATCCGGAGTCGAGAGTCAACTTCGAGTGTCGGAGTCAAACCCCTGATCTGATGTCAGAGTTACATCTTGAGTTGAGAGTTAGGATCGGGTCTTGTGTTAGATATTAAGATCTGGTGGAGTCAAGTTATAATTTAAAAGTCGAGTGCAAGGTCGAATATAGGGTCATAAGTCGGATCCTGATTCAGGATATAGAACTTGAGCACATCCGTTGGAGGGCACTTGTTATAGGAAATGGTAAGTTTGAATACAGAAAGGAAAAGGCAGAAAAATTCACTTTTGCGAGAGGAGAAGCATCAGATAAACGGAAGAGTAAACATAAGTCACCCATAGCATGAGGGAATAGAAAGTCAGGTTCAAGAAACCTTCTGGGATCGACATGAAGAGGAAGATGCGGCGGAGTTTTCATGGAAGGATCAAATAGGAAACCCTAGAGTAGGGTTAATTTATATAGATATTTCATCTAGTGTTTTGGACCTATTATTTGGTCGGTTGCTCTTAATTACGTATTTGTACCTCAAAAAATTATATTAGTAAAATAAATTCATTTCTATCTAATTAAATTTTAGTTGTCCATAGTAGGTTTGGCCGATAATCAATCATCTTGACCTCGCCAAATAGATCTCTATATGACAATTCACAAAAATTAAAATTTTATACGTTCATTTATAAAATTATATTTTATTTGATTCGGTCATACGAACAATATATGTGGCATTCAACTAGTTATTTTAAATTATTTTTTTTGTTTATTTTTATTTGTTATTTGAATTTGACACATTCATTAAGAAAATAATAATTGACATAATTATTTTATGATATTATCTCTAATAATTGATGTTTAATATTAAGTATTAAAACATAATTTCAAAAATAAATAATTAATGCTAATGAGAAAACTGACACATGAAAAATGAATAATCATCTTTTTTAATACGTTAAAAGTGATAAGTAAAAATTCAAATTTATTTTTCAAATAATAGACAAATAATAGTGGACAAATAGACTACTTGTTACTATTTTAAAAATTTAAGATAAAAT
>JAOTQJ010000111.1:19357481-19369944 GCA_025642045.1 Solanum sejunctum | reverse complement strand
TAGCGGCCATTTTGAGTGCGTAAAACCTTCTCGAAGTGGAAATGTGAACCCGAACCTGTTCTTTGGATTTAAAAGGAATTTTCTGTTAGATCTTTTTAAATATTTATTGGTTTCCTAATTATTCGCAAAATTAGGTGGCGACTCTGTCAATTTTCCTTTCGAATTTTGAGACTTGATTTTTCTCAAATTAATTGAGTTTAAATCGATTGTTGAATTTCGAATTATTTTTCTTTTCAAAAAGCTATTTTTCGGTATAACAGTTGGTTTTCAGGGGAGTCGAACATATATTTCACTTAACGATTTGATTTATCGAATATTGATTTTTAAATCTACTAATTTGCTGGCTAACCCATAAGATATCGATTGATTCGGTAACAAATTAACAATTATCGAATAATTATTGGATAGTGTATCGACTAACCTCTAATCTCTATGACACCTTTTGGGAGGCTAAGTACATTGTCACACCTTACTTCCTTTCATTATTTAAAATGCAATGAGTAGTGAAAAAAATAACAATACTAAAATCACTTTAACACTTGTCTTACATAAAATGGACAAGCAAAATATATATAATTATAGAAAAATAAATAAATTTTCTCTTTAGAAGTTAGGACTAACAAAGAAAAATATATAATTAGTTTTTATGTATTATGATAAAATATCAAAAAAAGGCTAATATACCTAAAATAAAAATATATATACAACAATTTTTAACTAGTTAACAATTTACTTGACAAGAAAATTGAATAATCTGTCTCCACACCAATAAGCCATTAATTATAAAATTTTAATCTATCTTTTAATTTGTATTCGATAACTCAATATTAATAAATCAATAAAAAAGCTAATTTTATGATTAACGATTCAATTTTGAACACCCTGATTTCAAGCATTATATTTGCACTTCCATTTAAACTACAAACAAAATCTTAATGATAGCTTAAAAAGGGATACTTTGTGCCCAACCACTATGGATTTGAACAAAGCCCAAACAGCCGTTACAAGAGCCCAAATATAGTTCTCATGGGCCTGCCGGTTTAAGGCCTTGATCAGGACACGCGAACCAGGATCGTGTGTGTGGCACGCTAAACATTCATAGTGGGACTTCCGATTTCTCCATTTTCTCACCCAAAATCTCCATTTCCTCCGATCACCGTCTGCTCGGAGCTATCGCTGGAGACTAAAAATGTTTGGTCGCCTCGCTGCCCAACGCCTGAACGAGATCCGAACGGCCTTCAGCCGAACTACTCAGGTCTAATCCTCATTACTATATCTTCCCTCTCACTTTGATAGATTGGTTCATGCTTCCGTTTAGTCAAAATCTCTTCTTACTTTCCCCTTTTTACAGGCATCGCGATCTTTTTCTACTGCACTCAATTATGTGAGTTCTTATCTAATTTGTATTTTTGGATTTCTGAGTTTAGATTCGAAAGTTCAGTATCCGCTTGCGTGGTTATGTTTGTATTTATATGGATTTTTACTGTACGCAGCACATTGATACACCGGACAACAAACCGGACCTTCCTTGGGAGTTTAACAAAGCAAACCAGGAAAAGGTTAGTATTGCTTATTATCCTCCAGATACCAAAACCTACTTCCTTATCACATCACTTGTAACTTTTTTTAGAATTTTGCGTCGCGCCAACATCAAAAGTTTGAATTTTTGCTATTCGTGTTATCTTTTTCTTACAGTTTATGTGGGGAAATTGAGAGCTCTTATTACCAGGAAATGTTCGAAGTGTTATGGTGGTTCAATGATTTATGACATTTCCCTTACTATAGGTTTCAAACTTTTTTGAATTAGAATATGCTTTCTTTGCATGTTTTGATGAAAATATATTCTACTGTAAACTATGTGTACTATTATTTGTGTAAGCTGTTTAGGTACCTATCTAGGCTTTGAATATCTGAACTTGGTTGAAAAATTGCATAAAGGTTGAAGCTAGACTGATGCAATTTTTGAGCTTGGCTGCGAAATGAATAACAGCCCTTTGAAATGATCTATCTTACACCGTAAATTGAATTTAAATCCATATGAGAAGATTGTCTAATTGAGCATTTAAAACTTAGTTTCTCATTTGAAAATGAATGGGAGAAAGTAATTATCTTAAAAGAACCCAATGATCAAGTCGGTCCTGCATATCCAACCAAAAGAGAAGGCTGGAGAAGGAAAAATGAAGAGAAACAATCACAAATAAAAGTAAAACTATGATCAAAGGTAGTAGGCGTTTAATGTTGTTGTTCAAGGTGTATCACATTCCCTGTTTGTTGCTTGGGCCTATTTTCATCATGCTATTCAGTAGCACTGCTGATGCAGTGACTCCAAAGTTGCAAAAGTCAGAAACATCTTCTTCTGTTGTATACTTCAGCAATTTTTAGGATTTTCTAATAAAAAAGGTATAATATGAAACTTTCTGCATCATAGAGATTTTTGAAATGTCTTTTGAATGTTGATTAGCTTCAATAATCCGATTCCAGAGGATTACCATAGTAGTATAGAATTGAATCTTATGCATCTCTTTAGTTGGTCACTATTTGCTTATCCTCTATCCTAAATCCTACTTAATCCGCCCATGCAATGTGCAGGTGAAGGAGATACTGTCTTTCTATCCATCCAACTATAAACAATCTGCAGTTATTCCTTTGTTGGATCTTGCGCAGCAGCAAAATGGAGGGTGGCTACCTGTTTCGGCGATGAATGCAGTATGTTGATACTGTTCAAATTGATTCTTACTTTTGCTTTGTGTCCTAATGATCAACAGTTTTAACAGTTACCAGTTACCACTATTGAATATTGAAATTATTTGGTGCACTTCTTTACAATTAATCAGCATTTGATTATAGAACCAATTCAGCTTTAATTCTTGCCATAACTGTATTGTATTATCTCTCATATGTGTATTGACTATATATTTCTATTACTCCCTTACCCTTGTTTCGTTTGTATACCCTCAAAGTAAACACGCTGCAATTTGCTGTTCCTTAATTAGAGTTTATTTGTTCTATGATTTTTCCACCCCATCTAAACTGTCATTCAAAAGTATCTAATCTAGTCTTCCAAATGTTTAAGGTGGCTAAGATTATTGAAGTTGCCCCAATTCGTGTATATGAGGTTGCAACTTTCTATACGATGTTCAACAGGACAAAAGTGAGTAGTTTGTCTTGACTTTTGTCTTGTGCAAGTGCAGGAAATTTAGAACCAATCTTTACTTAACATAGCTTACTTAGTTTTTTATCCCCTTAGGTTGGTAAATACCACCTTCTGGTTTGTGGCACAACACCTTGTATGATCCGTGGTTCAAGAGGTATCGAAGAAGCTATACTGAAGCACCTGGGAGTAAAGCGAAATGGTCAGTGTTTTGAAGATATCGTGACAATTATTTTGTTAGCCTTTGTGATTGTCCTAATACTCCTGCTTGATCAGAAAATAAATAAAATAGTCCTAATAATCTATTGTTGAAACATGTTCTTAATCTGGTTCATGACTTATTTGTGTATGCAGAAGTAACCAAGGATGGCTTATTTTCTGTTGGTGAGATGGAATGCATGGTGAGTCATTTTTCATACATCTTATTGATGATGATCCTGATTCTATTTGGTGGCCTTGACTCCCACATGACAACTTTCGTGAACTAGTTTAGGCTCATTTGGTTTCCAAACCTAAGATCTGATGTTGAGATTGGTCCATTATGCAATAAATCACATGACCATGCTTGTGACTTATGACTGGTAGTAACTAAATTAAGGAGTAGAAATTGGCTTATCTGTAGTGTTGGATGGCTGGCACTTTAGTTGATTGTAGCTTATAAGGAAAATCTACCAAGACAACAGAGATATTCTCGGCTTGCGGCTTTGTTTATAGCTGTTCTGATGATTAATGTATCTTGTAGATTCATTATTCATATGCATTCTTAATCACGAGCAAGCCTGATTTAGTGGATTTTGAAAGAAATCTTGATATTAAGATGAGGATTGAGTGCCATTTCCTAAACCCAGTTAGTCTAGGAATCTAAGGCATTATCAACTGATCAGATTACGTTCATCTGACACGCATTCCACGGGCTCAACGGAAAGGATCTTCAAGTAGACCTGTCCAAGTTTTGAAAAGATTCCCGGGGATACTACAGTTATATTAGAAGGGTAGGGTGGTTTCCTGAAACACGGACATGGATGATGTCGTCAAAAGCCAATTTCTATCACTTTTCCTCTCTAGTGCTCAAGTTCATGCACAAAGGCAAAGCCAAGATTCCAATTTAATTGGGTTTGGATTGTAGAATGACAATTTCAAGTGCTAATAATTGGGTTCTGAATTTAATATATATACACATTTAATTATTTTCTTAACAAAAAAGCAGTGTTTGAACAAAAGCTATTGGGTTTGGCCGAACTTCTATATTGACTTATACTTCCACCTGTTTATGTGCATGCATCTGTCATCACCTCATTGGTCAAAGCTCAAGTGGTCCAGGAAAGTGCTTTGACATGTTAAGGTTGAATTGAAGTGAGACCCTGTAATGCTCTGATGTTTGTGGTGCTAAATGAATATTTAACACAGCCTTTTATCCTTGATAAGTTCTAAGTTTTGTTAATAAAGTACCAAGATGGTACATGAATTATAACAAGCAACAAAAACATCCACCAAACGGACTATCTGGTAATGTCTTAGAGCAAACTAAATAAGGGGTGTTTGGATTGGTCTTTTTCAAGTGGCTTCTAAGTTAAAAGCATTCCCGGAAATAGCCTCTCTGCCTCTATGAGGTAGTGGTAAGGTTTGCATACATTTTACCCTCCCCAGACTCCACTTGTGGGATTCCACTGGATATGTTGTTGTTGTTCCAAGTTAAAAGCATGGAAACACCCAACTTTTGACCCTTTCTTTTGTACTTTTTCCACATAAAAAAGTGCTTAAAACCATTTTTATGTTACCCAAACACTTCCAAAGCTAAAAAAGTCTTTAAAAGCCAAAAGTCACTTTATTACTAAGTTGCTCGGACTCTTCACTTTTGGTGCCGGACCCGTGTCGACACGATATGGGTGTGGGTGTGGGATCCGTGTCTGATATGGTCAACCGATTTCAGGTACTTTGACCAAAATCGATGGGAAAAGTATGGATAGTTTTAATGATGTTTGTAATCAATCCAAAAGTTAAGGTGAAATTGAAGAAAAAGGAATACTTTTTATATAGAAATTTCTATGTCACTCCTTTTCCTTTAATCTCCTTCCAGGATTTTCCTCAAGTTCTCGGCGTAATATCTCATAATTTTGGTTTTATCATTCTATTTTTAGATATTTTAGTTATTTTTAGGCAGATCTCCGCACCCGTATCCATACATGGATCCATATCCCCAAATCCTAAAAATTAGATCATGAAGGATTTGACCTCTAGAGCCGCACCCGTATCGGACACTCGCACCCGAGTCCGAGTAACTTACAAATAAAGCCAATCCAAATATCTACCAAGTCCATAAATTGGTCCATACTTTCAAGCATATTACCATTACACCAAAAATATAAATTGAGGGTGTGTTTGGTACGAATGAGAATGTTTTCGACAGAAAATGATTTTCTAGAAAATATTTTCTTAGAATACAAATTGATTTCTTACTTATTTTCTAGTGTTTGATGAGTAAGGAAGAAAAATATTATCCCAAGTATTTGTATGTGATCTAGCAAAACACATGGAGGTCGGATGGGATGTGGAGTGAGAGTTCAGGGCTGATGAGGGTTGGGGGGATTGGGTGGACAGGAGGGCTTTTTAAAATTTTTTAATTGATTCAATTGTTAACCACACAACATGTGTATCTAGGGAATAGTTTCTTCAAAGTGAATATGCCACTATGCTGCTAGTTTTCCCTACTTTTATCATGGAAGTATTTATATTTAAGGAACTTGTTTCCTCGAGAAAATATTTTCTAAACATTTTGGCCAACTAAACACGAGACAATTGGAAAACTTTTTCTGGAAATGTTTTCCTCCATACAAATGCACCGTGAGTAAACAAGCATTCTTAATTCTAAAAATATTCATTCTCTCTCCCTCAAAGCAACCTTGGTTACTTTCCAACAATATAGTCCAGAAGATACAGGTTGGAATTGTTCTCCAAATCTGCTTCATCTTTCTGGGCATCCATCGTCTTTGCCAACACTCCATTGAACTCGTGATCTTCAGAGGCAATACCCATGAAACCCCAATCAGTCGAAAAAGCTCCAGCGTTTCCTGGAGGATCTGCTGTGCAGGAACAAATGTTCCACTGATTCCACATCTCCTTGACATACATAGCATCTGCTGCTTAGAGCATAAGCCCTCTTCTGCAAGTTATCCTGAGTTAAACCCACCTTCCAGGTGACAATCCAGCTAAAACAGGCTGCTCTCAACCTGATTTTTCTGCATTTATTCGTCCCACATCCATGGTCCTGGTTACTTCACTTAGGTACTAGGCATATTACCCTTGGTCTACGAGGGTACGTCGAACTCTTGTCTAGTTTGGCAGGCAGGAGTATATACAAAACATAATTTGTCAACGAATGGTGGAAACTGGCCTCCTGACAACCTAATTGGATAACCCACATAAATCTGTTGTTATGAATATGCAAATCCAACATATACAGTAAAACCTCTATATAACAACCGTAAGTATTCTTCAGACCCATATTTTTTATGTTGCATTTTACTTCTGTATGACAATAACAAGTAACGGCCATCATTACAACGATACTCTTTTTGAAGTTAATTCTCTGTAAAAGGCCTTAATCAAATATCTAGGTAGTTACTCCCTCTGTCCCAATTTTTGTGATGCAATTTTATTTTTGGCCTGTTCAAAATAAAATGATAAATGTTTTATTTAGAAGCAATGTAACTTTAAACTTTCCATTTTACCCCTAATAAGATGATTTATAGCCACACAAACATGTATAACTTGTTTTAGATCATAAATTTCAAAAGTCATTCTTTCTTAAACATCGTGCCAATCAAAGTGCATCACATAAATTGGGTGGAGGAAGTATTCTTTCAATAAAAATAACAAAAACATAATCTATTTTTCTTGGGAGACATAACTGTAATAAATTTTATAAGTTCCAATGATGATTTTGGAACGACGAAGAGTCCTGTAAACTTGAAATACGAGATTCAATTCAAACCTGGAAGAATTTGTTCGAGTAATTTTAATTATGTGCCTTAGAGTTAAGTCCTTGCATGCCGAACTAGTTATGGATTTATTAATATTGTATTAGCCTTTTAAGTTTTTAATTAATGAGTTATGAATATCTTTTAAAACTTAACATACCCAGCAAACAACCTCTCTACCTTGTGAGGTAGTGGTAAAGTCTGTGCACATTCTAGCCTCCCCATACCTCACTTGTGGGATTCCACTGGGTATGTTGCTGTTGTTTTGTAACATTAATTTTTTTTTTAAAAAAAATATGTTTTAAAGAATTTTTGTCTATAACAACCAAATTAGGTCTAAAGTTCAAATGTTGTTATACGCATGTAATATTCAAAAAAAGATTCAAACAAATGATGTTGTTATACAGAGGTTTGACTGCAATTGTGTGCATGGAGACATGGACAAACACACTTTATATGGGCGTGTTAGCAGATTTCCAGATTAGATGAGTCAGCAAAGTAGTTAATAATTTTGGTGGGAAAATTAGTTAGAATCTGTACACAGTCAGAAATTCAGTTAGTTTGTAGTTTCAGGAAATCAGTTAGCAACTGATTTAGTCGGTCTCTTTCATTGTATTCAGCTATAAATATTTGTACAAGTCAGTGTAAAGGATATGACTGAATACATATTGTTTTGTCTACATTCAATCTTCTTCAATCATCTTCTTTCTTCCATAATCCTTGGATATCTTCTCGAATTCCTCTCTTATTAGGATCCTCAGTCTTTGAATCCTCGAGTTGTCAATAACTCCTGCAATTCAGCTATCAAGACGATATACAATTAATTCCATATCTAAAGTAAAGTGACAAAAAGTTTCAGATCCTGGGGCAAATGAATTCTTTTTTAAACCTGTGAAACAAGCAACCTGTTGAGGAATTTCTTTTTTCCTCGTAGTCCTTTTGTTGGTTTGGTCCTGGTATGATTGGGGCTTGACAGCTTTACTAAGGTTTGAATTCATGGATTGTTGAGAGGATGCCTTTCTTGGTTGGATGATTTTTAGATACATGTGAAGAGAAACACTTGAGCCTTGGGGTTTGCTCCCTTTCAAGGTCTCAAGATCGAAACACACTGGGTGCAAACAATTTATGAGGGCCATCGGACTGGGTAAAACCTGAATCAACCGTGGTGCACTTGCGGAAAACTCCTTGCTGAGGGCCTGTGCACCCCCGGGATTAGTCGGGGCTCTAAGAGACTTGGACACCCGGTGCAAATCAAAAAAAAAAAAAAGATGTGATGGGCAGGGAACTATTCGAAGTCAGAGAACTTATCTTTCTTTTAATCAGCCATTTTTTTGAAATAGTATTCTCCTATTTATGTTTGTCATGGTGAAGTTTGACGAGATATTTGTGATAACTAAAATTACTCCAGGGCCACTGGGGCATGGTTCGGAACTCTAGGAGATAAACTAAATTGGTGCCGACAAATAACCAACTCACAAACTTAAATACTAGGATTTTCTTTGTGGCAGGGTTTGAAAGTCCCTAACCTACACATCAGAAGCTGGACTTTTACCACTAGACCAACGCATTGGAGTCTAAATCTGTCCAGATTAAGTTTGTGCGATTACATGTCAGAATGTCATTGTCGCCAATGCATTGTGTTTCTGTCCAGTGGACCATGTTTGAGACCTGAATTGGTATCGGGGTGTCACTACTATCAATTTGGAACCCTGGAGAAGTCTTGAAAATTCTGAGGATATATGAGACACCAACGAAAAACATGGTGGGAAAGACAATTTTGTCTTTGCTTTTTATATTTTGCATCCTGTCAGTCTAAAAACCTATGTTACACTAGCTTCTGAACCAACCTTATAAAGGCATAAGATATGCTTCTGGAATTGAAACAGTGGAACCTACTGTTGATGACAAAGTTATGCTCATCCATTAGAAGACAATTTTCAATATGCTTAAAAGATGGTACTCAATGACAGTTGCCAAAAAATATTAGAATTGATGTTCGCATCCTGTGAAGATTTGTTCTTTATATGAGAATGAGGATTTAATAGTTAGGCTTTAGTTATTGCTTATTTACAGCAAGCGGCATGAGAAGATGCAAAGCTATATAAAAACGAGCAGTGTTGTCACCAACTACAATACACAGCTATCAAGTCCTCCATACTATTTCTCTTACTGGTGGTTCTTGTAATATTGGCAGCCAAAATTGTCCTTAGGGAGGTGGGGGTGGTTTCTTAAACTATCTTGAAGGCTATTAGTATTGTTTAAACTACTGTGACATCCTTCTTACTTTCCATGCATTGGAGGCCCTCCAGCAAAGAACCATTGATTAGGTCATTATATGCTTATATTTGTACCAGAAATGTTGAAAAAAATTCGAGTCATTGCTTGTTTGATAACTGTTCTAATATTATAGCTCATTTTTTGTGGCAGGGGTGCTGTGTAAATGCACCAATGATGACAGTGGCTGACTATTCCAATGGATCTGAAGGATATGCTTACAATTATTATGTGAGTTATTACTTTAATCCTGTGTTGATCACTAGTTGTTCCTCTAACAAGTATTTGGAGCTCAATTGGTCTCTCCTTCCTTCCTGCAGGAGGATCTCACTCCAAAGAGAGCTGTAGAGATTGTTGAGGCATTCAGGAAAGGTGAAAAACCACCGGTAAGATGATTAAGCTTTGTGGACTAATTTTATCATGCATAATGATATCACTACATTGTTGATTGACATACTTTTATGTTTCAGCGTGGCACTCAGAACCCAGGTCGTATCAATTGTGGACCAGAAGGAGGAAACACTACATTATTAGGTGAGCCTAAGGCTCCTCCTTGCCGGGATCTAGATGCTGCTGAATAAATTTCTTGTTGTTCAGCTCTTAATAATGTAAAACAATGGATGGGGAGACACATCTGATGTTATATGCAATAGATCGCCTACTGCATTGAAGTTCATAGATTTTTTCCTGTCAGTCGGTATGATTACAGGTGAAATTGATTCTTGTTTATTTTATCAGTTAATTCGTACCAGATTCAGTGAAAATGGTTTGTTTTTTGGTCATGTTTTGCCTAAAACTAGTTTAGTACAGAATGGTTAGTTTACAATTAGGAAGTTTGAGTTTTAAGAAGCCATTGCTTTTCCAATCAGTACCCTCTACTGCGGAACTGGACTGGGAGCAATGGCAATGTTGTTCGACGTTTTGGATGTGAAAAGAGATTTTCTACTGAATAAATAAATTCGAACTGACATTCATAGCATAGCTAAATTCTTGTTTTCCCATTTATTTGCGACTATATTTAGATTAATTTCTATCTTTCGGGATGATCCAATGGTTTGGGCTTAGACTTTCATGTTGGAGGCCTCAAGCTCACCCCGTGCCAGCAAAAGAAGGGGGTTTGCTTTTTAGGTCTTGCTTGTCACACTTTCTTGCCTAGTGTGGGTTGTCTCTCATATATGGCTTGCGAGTTATTGCATAGAAATGGGAGTTTACTGTGGTTTATGAGCTATTATAGTAATTTGATAAAGTACTCATTTGACATTAATGGCTACAAATGGACCGATGGATAAGAGAACTGAGCTGGCCTAAAAAGCGCTTGGGCGCTCTACGTACGATATAGACTCCATCAGATACATATCGATTGATTGATGATGGATTAAAAATAGATAGTTGTCTCATCAATAGATAGAAAGAGGATCTTTCCCCTTATTCTTGAGAGATTCCCTCTCTGTCTCTTTCGATCTATCAGAATCAAGAAAATTTAGTTCCAAATTAAAACAATTAGTCCACCACACATCTTAATCAGCCATCAACATTTCAACCTCCTTCAAAGTCTGAGATAAAAGTAGATCGTTGAAATTTGAGTCTAGTAATGAAACTCCAAGTCAAATAACTATCATAAGATAGGACCAACCCAACAAAAATTTATCCAACTTATTATTATGATAACACAAGAAAAATACTATATATATAATATAAAAGCAAAATGGGAAACAACTTTCCGTCAGAACTTCCTTTTTCCATTCTCTCTCCAATGATCCATTTCAATAATTATTCAGGAGGAAATTTAGAGAATTAAGTCAAACCACTTCACAAACCAACCACACATGTATTCAAAATAAAATTAAAAAGATTTTTTTTTTACTGTCATTTATTTTTTATATCTAATATTTTCTGTTCTTGGGGTCTAATATTTTTGAGCTGAGAATTTTTTAAAAATAGTCTCTTTATCTCTATGAGGTAGCAGTAAAATTTATGTATATTTTATCTTCTTCACATCTAATTTGTAAAATTTTACTGAATATGTTATTATTATTTATAACTTCTTTTTTTTACTATAAATCTTACGTCATGAAAACAACAAAAACTACTACTATCAGAATTAATTTGGTAATAACTCGAAACAAATATTTTGCTACTTCAACAAAATGTAAACAAGACAAATCATTTTTTTTTTCGTCAAATTTGATTTCTTATAACTTCAATGATGATCGTTAAAGCTACTATTATTACCACTAGCACTGAAATAGATTACAGTTGATCTATTTTAGTTAATGTACTAGTCTTAAAGGGCCCCAATTTCCAATAGCAAAACATAGAGCCCCCACCACACAAGTGCTTCTACATCCAGCACTTTATCATCCTAGTCCCACCATTCATTTTCTTCTCTTTCACACTAAACATGAAGACAAGTTTGACATCTTTTCTTACTACTTGAGTATATCAACAAACACAAATCATAGAGTTTCATAAGTTCCGGAGAGGGTTGAGGTCTGATCTTGAGATATAGAAAAATAGTATAATTAATTATATTTTTATAATTTTGTGTTGTTATTATTCGTCTTACATTATTAGTTATTCTTTCTTATATTTCTTTTACTTTTTCCCTTTTTTCCGTATTTCGTTTTTTCATATTTAATTTTTTCTGCTTATGAATTTTTAAGACAAGAATTTTTTAAAAATAATCTCTCTACCTCTATAAAATAGTAATAAAATCTACATATATTTTCACTCCCCAAGTCCCACTTATAAAATTCTATCGAGTATGTTGTTAATTTTGGAAAGGGTAAGGTGTATATAACCTTATCTCTGCCTTGTGAAGGTAAAAAATATATTTGTGATAGACCTTCTATTTTCAAGTAAAACATTTAAGAGAATAATAGCAATGATAAAACTACTTGAATATATTAATGACATAAAATGGTTTTACTTTATACATAAACATTAAACTCCCTGTTTTTTCCAACAAAAAGCTAAAAGTTACTTAAATAGATAAAAGTAGGAACCATCCACTTCAAGAAAATTCCTTAGGGTCATTAGCATGCATGTTATATCACCTCTT
>JAOTQJ010000111.1:19335318-19346775 GCA_025642045.1 Solanum sejunctum | reverse complement strand
ATATATAAATATAAATTCAAAGGGACTTAAATTTAATTTTCTCTTTCTTTTCCGTATATGCAGGCTAACTAATTATTATTAATATTTAACAATATATAGACTCAAGGTATTGTTAAGAATACATTTTAGGCATCTAGTTTGTCGTACTGATTGCTGCATTCTGTTATTTAATATCTTTGTAATCCTAGCAAGAATGAATAATTCCTTATTTAAAGAATATGTGCTTCCTCGATTGATTGTATAAAAGAACCTTCAATAAACATATATTCTGTTGGAAAGGATTTCAAATTCTTTAATTCAAATATTTTATCTTCTATTAACTTTTTATCTTCGACATAAGAAAATAGAATGACAGCATTTAGCAGTTGAGGAAAAAATACAGCCCAACGTAGAATATTGTGCTACGTAGCTCAATATATAATAGTATTATACCCCAAGAAAACATAAATCATGGCACAATATCTCAATATATAACGAAGAAGAGCAAATATTTAAAATATGGTAAAAAATAGTTATAGTTTGCTAAAATTATGATTCATAGCTACATATTATAGGAGAGGCGAGCGAGATCGAGAGATAATAGAGAGAGGCATATACAAAAATTGTATATGTATATCTATCAAATTGAATGTATATATGTGTAACTAATATATATATATATCTGACGAGCGAAGATTGAGAGGAGGAGAGAGGCGAATTGTGTGTATATATATGTATTTGTATACCTGATAAAAAATTTCAAAGAGAGAAAAAAAAGGAGAACAGAGAGCACAAAAATCCTAACTATAGCTATAAATGATAATTTTTTCAAACTATAATAGTATAATATAATTACAGATCATATGTTTGCCTAGTTACGTAACTTATAATATTATTATACAACATTATACCTGAAGAAAACGTAAATCAAAATGTATCAACTTTGTTTAGAAGTGTATCATATCTTATCAACATGCCTTGAAGTTCCGAAAACTGTCCTGAAGGATTATGCAAACGGAGAAAATACACGCAACTGCTTAAAGGGAAAACTTAAAATAGCCACCTGCTAAAAAATAATAGGTTACAAATGTATAATACATACATAATTAGTGTATATTTTATGTATATTGCTAATCGACTGTATACACGTTTAACCAAACAGCCAAATGTGTATCAATGCATTTCATCAAAGGTAAAATATGATAGAGAAAAAACAAAAACTTATAATGGTTAGAAGGGATGCTATAAGTGATCAATCAAATCCTTGAACACCTTTAAGTATATGTGGTGGCTGCTAGTATACACAACCATAAAAACTAAAGTTATCATGTGAAATTCTCTGACTACATCTTTTAATTGTTTAAAAATAATTACTCTAGTTTTACAGTAAAAGTTAATGAATGATAAAGATACAAATATTTCCATCTTTTACAACAAAGCTCAAGACCTGTTTATATCTCCTCCTGGTTCTCACTCCATAAAAATATCCAAACCTCGCGTGCTTTTGAAATAAAAACATAAAGCTCGCGATGATTGGATGCACATGTTATGCTGCCATTTGACTATTCTGTTCTATGTCGGTCTTTAGGATTGCTGTACATGGGTAACAACAACATGGAGCCGTGTTTCCGTCTCCCATAGCATCGCCAATAAACCATAAATATTACAGCCATTACACACACAGGGACTGCCCACCTGCAGCAGCAAACAAGATAGGAAGGGAAATGTTATAAAGCATCCTCAGTCCAAGTCATGTCAGCTCATACTACTTTCACAATTCACATCAAGCTATGGAAAATTCTTTCACAGTTCGACTATTGAAAAAGATGGACCTAACAAATACTGCTCAGCATCACATGCTCTAATACGCAACAATTACAATATCAGACCCATTATCAAAGATGATGCTAAAAGAAAGTAACTTTGCTTCAAAAACTTAGTCTGGAGAAGGACTTCTAATAGCTGTGCTATAAATCTTGTACTGCTTCATCACCACAAAAAGAAAAAGAGAGAGGAACCCTCTTGTACTGCTTTGATTACAATTAAATTGTAACCAAAACAGCCAAGAAATTCACAAAGGATACTTGAAAGTAACAGATTTTCAGAATGAAAAGGTAATATTTTCGTACCTGTCCAGATCAAGGATTGGACTATACACGATCGTTTCCCAAGTAGCTACAATAAAATGCCACACTGGATTATAGTAAAGTGATTCTGCAGACCAAAACATTCTTGTATATGTTTCTAAGAAGATAAAAAGTATCCATGCGCCAATCTCGACCAAAATAAACTTTATGACAAACCGCCCGATCACCACCATGAACAGTGAGAAAGCCACCAACCAATTAAAGAGTCTGTGATTATAGTCCTTAATAAATGACGACTTTGACTTTTCTAACATCTGCATAATTTGTAGATATGCACAATTCATTGTTGGCCATATGAAATGGACACAGGGAAAGGAAGAAAACCAGCAATCAAAGACGGAGTAATGCAAAACATCACAAACAGATTATAAATAAGCATGTACAAACAAGACAAATGAGTAAATCTGCAGAGGAAGACTGATACTGATACTGCTTGATTCAAATGATAGTTTATCATCTGACTCTTGTTTATACATTGTATAGGTAAAGGGACTTTCCTTTTTTATTGCTTACATTGTCTTAATAATAACACTGGCAAAATCAGTTTCGTAAAGTTCCTTTGCACATATATTAATACAGAGAGGAGGCAGGAAGAGGTGGAACTTCTGCTTGTTAATTTCAACGACGAATTCACTGAGAGCGAATAATTTTAGAAGCCAGTTCCAGCTAAAGTGATTCACGCTGCCTATGAGTTTTTAGACCAAGTGTTGACTCTTTATATGCTCTTTTTCGTCTTTTACCTGGAAGAGGCATGTAAACTACTAATATTAACTGATTCAGAAAGAAAGGGGGGTGGGGGGAGGCAAATGATTTCACACAAGAACATTGTGTGACGAATAATTTCCATATCCAAGAGTGGCTGTGCAACTAGTGAAGATCAAAGCAAGGATTCACAATCAACAAGATCACCAAACAATTTCAACTAATTCCGAGGGATAAGGGATGGCGGAAAGGTTTCATTTACTGTGAAGATACTATGGTTTGTGTCTGTTCATCATCCAGATTTGTAAAGTCAATTATAAGTAAAAATGTATATTCACCTAGCTTCCTGAATGTTTTTTCTCATCTGTTGATCCCGCTAACTACATATTCACCAGCAGATGGTAGTCTCAATCCATGGTTCACCTTTTGGGTTCAATCGTATAATGTCCGTTACTTAAGGTAAGGGCTTCCTGATAAAACACATCCTATTTCTTTCTCTTCCTCAACTTCCCAACACAACCAAATGCAACATTATCATAAAAGCTCAAGAATGCACTCAATATGTTGAGAAAAAAATTATTGATGGTAAAAGCAAGTACTAAAAACTAAATGCATTAAACCTTCATCATCCGCTTCTCATAGTTGATTTTAGAAGGTCCGACACATTCACCATGAAAGCTTTGGTTACATTGGATGAAGCCAGCATTGAACTTTGCCATGGAAGGAAGTCTGAGGACCTGAAGATGGTCCATTTTGTCCTCACATCTAGTATACAGAGCCTCACACAGCTTTGAGGACTGATATTCATTCGCCAGCATAATATTCTTATACACCTGCAGTCAACGTGGCAATAAGCAAAAAATTGAGAATTACATAAAACTATGCTTGTTGCGATCAATTAAAACCTTTTCAATCTCTTCATCCAATTTATCAACTGATTTTTTTGCATGATGACGACCAAAATGCTGTTCATCAAAGACGTTCATCGCTGCCTGTCTGTGCTCTTCATGAGCTTCTTGCAAAGACTCCCCTGGCATTGGTAAAACCATTTTAGCCATCCTCTCACTATACAGTTTTAGACACCGCTCCAGGATATCCTTGTTGAAGACTTCCACAAGGGACCCTGTGGATGGAATCTCCCCTTTATTCAATGCATCAAGAATCTGGAAAGAAAGTTGTCATTTAAGAGAAAAGGTGAAAAAAAGGTCATAAGTATACAAACACAATTGATTACAATCATGACAATCGATGAACAATCACCTGCTCAAGGAAAGCTACAAACTCCTTCCCATTGAGAGATTTACCCTGGACAATTTTTGGACGAATAATAGATGCTACAACTTCTTTTAACTGCTCCCTCTTCTTGACATAAAGGGGATCAAGCTCAGTGTCCTTCATGTCACAAAGCTTTGTGCGCTGAAGATGCGGCTGTTAAAGAAATATGCATGTTATTATATCTTAATCTATTTCTCTGGGATGTTCTTATACAAAATGCTAAAATCTGAAGGCTTACCAAGTTTGCTATCTTCACCATCCATATTACAAATGCAACTACATAACAAACAAAAATTATTTTCCTTCATTTTCTGGGAGAGGGTAGGATGGGTTTGCCAGGTAGGAGTCTAGGAGATGATAAAGCTATCATTTAGCAACCACCTACACTTATGGACATTCAATGGCCTTTCACATATAACTTTAATTGGTTCCCCACTTCCCTTAAGCTCGCACCTACTTCTGGAAACAAGAAGGCAGTGGTAGTGGGGGGAGAGTCCAATATGTGTGATGCTATAGTTGTATGCCGTGACTTGCTTATGCAAACCAATGTTTTATCAAAAGCGAAAAGTGCCAAGGTCTGCTATAAAGCGCATTCAAAAAGCACATGCTTTTGTAGAGAGTGTTGCAAATGAAGAGAAAAGGATCAATGTGTGTGTTTTGGGTTTTGCTATTAGTAGATTAGCACTTGTGTCCACTTTTATGTTCCAACTCCTAGCAAAATAATAACCATAGTAGCGGGAAGAACTTTTTTGTCTTTCGACCAGAAATATTAAACCCAATTTTATTTTCTTTCTTGGTATGTTGCCCCCTCGCTTATTTTCTCATTGATTTGTCAGTGGTTTGCCAGACCTCCGACTAGTTTGGCCCCTGTAAAACTACGGCAGTGATCTTGGCAATCTTTCTTTACAGGGGTTCTCCTGATGGGCTTTGCTGCCAAATATAGTGTATTAAAATCATTGACTCAATCCCCAAAATGCAGTTGTATATCTGAGTTATGCTGATTAAGTCTAGTCAGTCATCCATTACTTTGCAATTCTGAATGGAGAGTGTCAATTGGAAGCCTAGCATGTCAGCTCCTACTACGGGGATATCAAAAAGGATATCAGATTGGAGGCATAGAGAAATGGATTATTTAGAGAGCTAAGGGAGCTTTCAGGAGGGAAAGAGATCAATTAATGGGCAGGAAGTAGCAGCTGTAAGTGCAGGAACTTGGGATGGTAGAGGTAGTGGTAGAATCTGCAAATGGGCAACAGCAGAGACAACATTTATGGCGGCACTGAAGAAACCAATAGGAAGGGAATTGGGTATAAAGAAAAGGACAAGGGGTGTGTTTGGTATGAAGATAAAAATGCTTTTTTGGAAAATGTTTTCCAGTGTAGTGTTAGAAGAAAGTATTTAGTAAAGCTTGATAATAGTATCAGCAAATTGGGTACCACTTCTATTTAGAAACTCTAATGAAACTTTTGATTGTTAAAGATTGATAATGAAGTCTCAATAAGAGTTGGAATAGTTGCAAAGGATTTCACCCTTTTGATGGAATACATGTTCCTTGAAAAATATTTTCAGGTAATCAAACACCAAAAAATATCTTCCTTGTGGACACAATTTTATTGGAAAAGGATTTTTGTCATATTAGGCACTACATCATATTCCTTTTAATAAAATAATAAAAAAGTGGGAAAAAATGTTAGCGAACTCCTGTTTGTTGTGAGCATGCACGTGTGTGTATATATAGAGGAAAATAGAAAATAATGCAAGAAAAATAATAAACCAAAACAACAATTATATGGACAAAGGAACTGAAAAGCAAAATTCAGTGAAAAATAATGTAGCCCCAAAGGTTTGAGTAAAGGTAGTTCCTATCAAAGTAAAATATGTTTATCAACAATCTGTGAGCACCTCGACAATTCCACTAGGTTCCTGCTACCTGCCACACCAATATAGGTACCAAAAAACTCTTCGACCAAGACTCGGGCAGGTGGGAAGATATCACCTAATGTTTTTTGTCTTTGCTGGGATTGAACCAGGTCTCCAAGGTTTGCACCCATCTCATTGACCATTAGGTCACACCCTTAGTACTAGTCACATTGAGATATATACAAGAATAACATGAAGGAAAATTCAGACTAAACTAATAATGGTTAGGAGCAGACAGCAGAAATCAAAGTCAACTTAGGAGCAAAGCTTTTTGATCAAAGCTTAGGGGCAACGTTATGGCAGGCCATTGCCAGAAAGGGATGTAACAGGTTGTAGTTAAATAGGGTGGAAATTAGCTATCAGTATGATTTAAGGAGATCAGAAACTAGTGTGAATTTTAATAGTAGAGTAGGCTACTTCCTATTATTGTCAGGTGGCTGGTTGGAGATCTTGTTGGCAGCATTGGTGCATGCTCGATGTAGTCAGGTGGTTCCTGGACTATTTTCTAACAGAAGTTACCAAGGAAAGATAAACTTAATGTCATCTTCTTCAAAAGTAAGATACCATGATCATAAGAAGGGTGGAGATAGATGATAGAATAGCCTGGGTCCTTGCACCAGTAACAAAGGTGCACATGGACAGCATAGAGAAATAATACATCCCAAAAGGTGCACAGATCACATAGAGAAACAATATATACCTAGAATTATAAAGGACGTTTTCTTTAGGTTAAGATATAACATCCCGTGAAAGTTGCGGTCGCAAAAGTATCGAAATGACAGTTTTATTGCAAAGCTGTGAAATGCAAAACTCAAGGAAGAAGGAAAAGAATAATGGACAGAAGTAGTAAGGCCATACCTGTGGTAAGCTGAAGGCTGTGCTATTATCACCCATTATGGCTAAAGAATCTCGAATCTGGTTCACCTGAAACCATGCATTATAATCAAAACTAAGTTATAGTCAAGCTTCTTCATCATGTGCAGAATTCAAGAGTACAAAAAAGAGCACCTGATCAATGTTTTTATCACCTGTGGCAATGGAAAAAGCAACCACAGTTAGCTTATACTAGGCTTCATGGTAATTTATTATGCATGCATATAAAGGTAACTGAACCAACCATTGCTATTAGGGACACGTCGTAGAGCTTCATCAACCATTTCTTGCACAGATTTTCCTTCTGTAAAGGTACAAGCTCAGACAAATTACAACAGAAGGAACAGAAACAAAAGACATCTTGTTATTAGATGGAAAGTATTGCAATAACTCTTGTAATCAATTGTACATTAAGAAGATAATAATAAGCACTTCAGCTCATTTTATTTATCTACATTCCCTAGTCCATAAAGGATGTCACATTCACAAAATGTCAAACAATTGCACTTATGAAGTTTTGAGGCATTATTTCCCTACTTACGCAGAAAATCCCGTTGGATGAGCCATAGTAGCTTTGCAGGTTCAAATGCAACATCTTGCCCCTACACAACACCCATCAACTAAACATGTCATCTAACTTGTTAAGTAATTGTTTTTTGTTCCCTTTCAAGGAGGCAGAAAATTAATAGACTTCCAACTCCAAAAATGCTTACCTTTACTCTGGCCACAGGAAGTGAAGAGATTCAAGGATGAAACAACAGAGAGTCAGAAAAGAAAGAGAGAGAATGTGAAGCTGAACAAGAAACCAAAGGTTAAACATAAACTAAACTTTTGAAATAACTAGTTAGAGTTGAACCTTCCATAGAACTCCTCCGCAAGTTCAACTGCAAATGACAGCCGGGATATGTCAGCTTCACGTATCTAAAACATACAACACAATGCAAAAAAAATATGTATAATTAGGAAGAGCCCTTAACACTTGAGAAAATAAGGCAGGAGAATAGAAGATAAGCTGCCACTCTCAGGGCCAAAGCTTTAACTATATTAACATGAATTAACAGTTGTCCAACCAATATCTAGACAAGAAAAGGTGGAGCAAGAACAGCTTTTTTATACAATAGGTAGTCAACCATTACATTCTTTGGTTATCTCCTACCACTTGCTTGTCACTTGTGTGATTAAATGAGATTAAAGAAAATTTCTTCATGATAACGGTTATATTTTGGCTAGCAGACTATTTATAACATGACTCTTCATCAACTAAATGCTGTGCATCACCTACTTACCTTGAATAACTCCAACATTGGAGTAAAATTTCAACATTATATACTTCTATATATTATTAGTACTTGTCAAAAGAACAAAGAAGTGCAAGCTACACATAACCTGTTCCTAGTTTATTAGTAAGTAAAATTTGTTTTTATTCATTCATGTGTAAATGGGTTAATTCCCCATGCTGACATATTTCACAATTAGCACATGACACATTCAATTATGATTCTTTTAGAATCTAGATGGTGTCCAGGCAAGCTTCCATGCACTTCGACTATTTTATCGAGCACCTGCTACCTCCTAGCAGTACAAGTACCGAGTAATTCGACCAACTAAGGCTTAGACAGATAAAAAATCACCAAATATATTTTTGCCTCAGCTGGAATTTGGAAAATATAGTAAGAATAATCAATCATTTGGGTGGTTTTTTCTTTTTTTGATAAAGGTTACTTGTACCATAAACAAAAGTATACAGTGAGAGTATTCTGGTAATATTTATATCAAGAAACTGAAGAAAACAAACTCCTAGTAAGTCAAAAGTAATCGAAAATACTAGGAATATCCTCTACTTCTTGAGGGTATTCATGTTCACACCAAAAAGAGGAAAGGACCAGGCAATTTAGCTTCAAATTTTGCATGGAGCAGCTCTTATTTTTAAACATCTCTGGTTCCTCTCTATCCATATAGTCCTCCAAATACAGGTTGGGGCAATCTTCCATATATCCCTGTGTCCTGGTTGATTCTCAACTCTGTTCCAGCATGCTAGTACGTCCTTGATATTCCTTGGCATAGTCCAGCTAGTGCCCCTCAAGTTGATGAAAATCAGCCACAACTTCAGTCTCTCTAAAGTGTAGAAAGAGATGGTTTATTGTCTCAACCTCATATTCACAATACCAACACCTAGAGCAGATTCGGAAACCTCTTTTCATGAGCTTGTGTCGAGTGCGTGCTCCGTTTGGCTAGCAGCCAAATGAAATATGCTACCTTGAATAGTACCTTAACTTTCTGAATCATCTTCCAAGGCCATCCACCTATATGAGTACCTGTCATTGTGAGCTTCTGTAAGCTGAGCCAACTAAAATCTATCTTGCTTATCGGATGCCAAAAATGATTGTCCTCATTTGTGTTTAGATCTTTGCACTGCTCAATAATGCTGAACAACTCAGCCACTATATTGACCTCCAAATTGTTTAAATGTCTTCTAACCTGAGGTCCCACCCTGATTATCTCTCATTTCTCTGATTGTAGCCTCATTTTGAAGCCTCAGCTTGAACAAAACAGGAAACCTATTTTTCAAAGACACCTATATTGCATCTAAAGAGTAGATTGTGGTCATTCTTGTTCACCATGTTGGCATGTTCTCCACTTAGCACATGTAGAGGTGGAGCCACGAGATTTACTCTATGGGTTCTGAATTCAAAGTTGTCAACGTCGCATTTAAGCCTCGACACAAGGCTCAAAACATGTTGAGCACTTCACATCGTTTAATGTGTGATTTAGTTTCATCATCAAGGCTCTTAAGGCATACTTTTACTTGCCAACGAGTCTCTTCTTAAGAGGCGGCACTAAGCAATTGATATTTCACTTTATTGTAATTATTTTTTCCAATTTCTTTGTTCATATATTTGTCACTAATGTTGATAATTATCAGTATTGAACTAAAACATATGTATTTGTATTTTTTTCTCTTTGCGCCTCTTTTCATTAAAGCCCATGCACTGTTTGCACTTAAAGCCCTAACAGACTTTAGAGCCTTTTTGCACTATCTTCTTTCAATAACCCTGTCTGAATCACAATTCTCTCAGTTTATTGGATTCTAAATAGATTATTTGTACATATTAAATGAATTTTTCAACAGAAATACAGGGTTTGAGACCTATATTGGGCTCTACTGAACCCGTAACAGCAATACTGGATCGGATATTGCTAGAAGGTAGGCTAAAATTAGTTGTATAGACAAGAGGCCACATCAATAGTTGAACTTTTCTCAAGTAGGGTAGGCTTGCTTGGAGTCATAAGTCATATTCTACAACCAAATAAGAAGTTTTGCGAAGTTCACCTTCCCGCGGTCAAAACAAGACTTATAATAACAATCACACCTCACCAGGGACAGGGACCAGACTGCTCCTGAGCACATGACCCCTTTCAATTATTTTTGCCACACATTTTCAGGACTTCCTTGCTCGAAAAAGAGAAACAAAAGTAACAAATCTTCACGCTTTTTTAAGTTGTTCGACTTCGACATCACTGGCTACTGTGATCATCTACCTTTTCATCTGATCATGTCTACACAGAAAATAGTAGCTCTCATGAAATTCATGATGACATGGCTGATAAATGTATGAGTCTGTTCAGTATAGCCTCATCATCTCGGGACATTATTGTGCATGCTTCTTTACCAACTAAAACACTACTAGAAGCTATATATCATGTTCTTTGAGTATCAAACCTATGTCCATTTTTCCTCGAAAAAATGCCAATTCAGAACGATCCACCACACTCATACATCCTATCGCTATCCTCAGTAATGATACTTGTAAATACATTAAAAAATCTGCTATCCATGTCAATTGTAATATCAATATTTGAAGAAATCCAAAAAGGACACAAAATTGCCCATTCCTATCAAAAATCTATTCAAAAGGGGTACGGATTTTTAAAGCACGATGAGAAGTTCAAAAATGTTAAATTCTACAAAAAAATTTCATAATACCTATTACATGTGTCACTCTCCTATTCTGGTCGCTCTTAAAGACAAAATCAAAAGCTGCAAGAAACCTTATTGGGGCAGAAACTTGGCATTGGAAGATTCCTCTTGTTGAATAGGATTATCCACTTCACCTCTAGAAGTGGGGTTACTGGGAATAAGACTGCTAAAGGCCTTTAAGAAGGCACTACAGGCAAGTGATTGTGGAAGATAAGAAGAGAAATGCTTATGTGAATGATGACAGATGATAAGTACTAATGGAGCGGGGTAGTGGATAATCTAGAAGACTACCTCACCTTTTGGGAGGAGATTTTAAAGCGGCGAGAAGATTTAGCAAGAACGTTCAGTTTGCTATTTTAAAAAAGAAAAAAAGAAACAAAAAATTTTGGAATGATGTGGGGACTTTAAGGATGGAAAATTGTTTCCCATTGCAGATTACAACAGTGCAATGGGTGAGAATGTGGCCTCAGGGCATAAAGATGCTATTTTATTTGGGACATCCTGTTTAACACAGCAACTAAATTTGTGGGAGTTAAAGGACTTGATTTAATAATTGGTTCATCTCATTCATATGAAGAATGACCT
>JAOTQJ010000111.1:19318943-19329370 GCA_025642045.1 Solanum sejunctum | reverse complement strand
ACCAAGAAAGAGTGTAATGTGTGAGGTTGAGAGTTGTTTTATAAATCTATTCTTGTAAGTAATAGAAGAAATTTTTTCTCTCACATTTGTGTTTACCAATGCTCAATTGATCCTTTGGCTTCAACATCAAGTTCTTAGTTTCTTTCGAAATTTTTTTTTTCTTACTTTAAGTCTTTTAAATTGAATATAAGCAAATTGTCCTATCTCCTAATTCATTTAAAATTTTTGAGTTATTATTATTTTTTTCGAAAAAGTAATTTTCTAGACTTAGCCTAATAAAGTTTGAATCATTTAGGCTCCTTCCCGAATTTTTTTTAAAGATTTTCTTTACTTAGTCAATTTTGGTAAAAATTTATCTTCTTTCGAAATTATTTTTGATATCTTAATTAGAAATTTAGAAGTTTAAAATACTTTTATTTTTAAGTTAATTTTTCAAAGTGAGGTATTTTGATTAATTTCTTTTAAAATTATTTAAATAACTTAAATGTATTTTTGGTTGAATAATTTTTGAAATGTCATTATTTTTTTGAAAGTTCGTCAAATAATTTTTCAAAATCGTTAGATAACCGTATGTTAGCGACTATTTTGAGTGCTATAACCATGTGTTAGTAGCTATTTTGAGTGTAAACTCCTTCTCAAAATGGACATTTGGACCTTTATACTTTTTTACTAAAATTTTAAAAGTTTTCTGTTAGAATCGTAAAATTAAATTTTTGTAATTTCTTTAAAAAATTAAGTGACGATTCTCATTTTTTTTTTTGGAAAAAGGTCAATTTTTCCTTAATTAAAGTTTAAATCAATTTTTCCTAAAATCTTCTTTTCCCAATTAACATAGTTAAGTGTCAAAAATACACCAAATATTTTTTTAAATTTCATACCTAAACTACTGTGAGTGTGAATTTCGTACCTAAATTATCATTTATTAGTTTAAGAACACACCTTAGGAGTATGTAATATGTTTTCTCTTTTATTTTAAAAATCCTTCCCACATGCCATGCCACAGGATAAAACATCTCTTTTATTTAAAATTTAATTGTCACATGGATAAATATTTTACCTTTTATACTAGTGATATGGCTCCAGTAAAGGTTGGCTTCTATCTAGTGAACACTGATCGACTTTTCCACTACTTTATTGGGATTTGTAAAACTTGAATCATATGTTTTCCCTTGATTTGATATTCCGAAACATAGAGGATGTACTCTTTCTACTGAAACTATGAGGGGCATTCGAAATGATCTCAATTTTTATGATTTTACTAGTTGGAGCATCGACGTCCCTTGCATTATGATTATTATTTCTTCGGTATCACCCACAGAGATGATTGTTATCATAAGTCCTAATGTAAGACCAGGCAGTACATATAGGTGTTTCGAGCCCCGTGAGACTTCACACCGAGGCGATATTATACTGGCCGAAGGATACTTCGAGTTCTAACTTGTTAGCTGGGTTGGGATAGGTTGTATGACACTTATAACGATTATGAAAGTCATAGTGCGAGCCCAGGAAGTGCATACTGGTGTCCCGAGCTCTGATGGGACTTCACGCCGAGAAGGACATGTTATACTGGGTGAAGGACAATATGGGTCCTATCTTCCTAGCTAGGCTACGACACTTATGGTTACGTTCTGCATGAAGGAATTCATGCATTGCATTTATGTGCATCGCCATCACTAGTATATTATTTTGTTGCATGGTCCCTCGGTAGTATGAGATGCTTTTAATCAGGGTTATGTTTGTCTTTCAGTGTACCCCAGTGGTATGGATATTGATGGGTTCGTCTGATATTATATATGTTTGACTGTATAGCCTCTTGTTAGTTGTGGTAGGTTGTGACACCTCATAACTCTATCCTTATAAGTATCTAGGTTTCAAGTCTCACTCTTATATGTGAGAAGTGTATTATGGTCATAAGAAACCTCTAGTACTTAGTCGGCTTTAAAACTTCCCTATAAAAATGAGTTTCTAGCCTTAGATTATGCAAAGGTCAAATTTAAATAGCCATAACTCTTAGGGCACAAAGAATTAGAAGTCTTATGACATACTAAATGAAAGCCTTTGAATTAGCTTTCCAACGCAACTGGTTTCACCTCATTTGGTGTTTGGAGTCAAAAGTTATGGCAATTTTACTGAGGACTGCCAGTTTAGAGTTGCAATACTAGACCCAAGTACGAGTCATAAATTGGAGTACGACCCGTATTGATATCTCGTGGAAAAAGTCAAAGAACTTTAATTTTCAGCCCCAAACTTTACGAACCCATCGTAGAACCCTATATGAGTCATAGAATAGGGCTCGTAAAAAGTTCCAGAGACCCTAAAAATTATCATAAAGTTCATGAGAAGTCCCCTATGAGCCGTAGAAGCTTCTAAGAGTTGTAAAGGGTCCTATAAACCACCCAACTTGCAATTTTAAAGAGGCATACTTTCGACTTTTCTCACTCTTTTAAGCCTAAACTTGTCAGTTTTCACCTAATTAAATCCCTAAAACGTGAGTATTCATATCATTAACTTCAAAACACTCCAAGAACTCAGAACTTAGTTTTAAAGGGGCAAAAGCTAGGGCATTCAATAATCCTCTTCAATTCTTCCAAGAATTCCCCAGGTATATAAAGCCCCCCAAAAGTTATCCTACATATGTTTTAGTATCTTTGACTGCAAATCTCTAATTAAGAATCAAGCTTTTGAGTTGAAATTAGTTTTTCTCCATTACTAGTGAATTTCTTCAAGATACTTGTTCATGCATCTTTCTTGATAAAAATCTGACCTTTATTGATTTTAGTACTAAGTTAAGCTATGTAGACAAGATTTACAGTTATCATTGTATTTGTGAGAACCATAAATCTATTTCATGAAAAGCGATAATGCTCATAGTTTGAGTTAAGTTTAAGGAGTACTTAAAGCCTTGTATTTGCAAGATAGTTGAGTAACACAATTATGTTTTTGAGATACTTGTAATGATACTATTTTTTAATTCAAGAACAGAGACAAGTTGAGAAAAGTTTAAGAAAAGATAAGAGTTGAGCTAAGTCCCAAAGAGACGAAAGCAATACTTTGAGCATTATAAAAACTATTTTGGAGTAGTATTAATCACCAATATGAGTGATAGTAGTAATAACTTAAACTCATAAACTATGTAACCAACGTAGGACAAAACTGTACCAAAAAGTACAACTCCTCATTGCCACTAAGATGACCCAATTTTGGGATGGATCCACTCTCTTAGTTTTCGTTCCTTACCCCCGTTAGTATGAGACGGCTTAGGCAGCGTGGGCAAGACATTGTATCATCACGAAGCTCATAATGGTGGTTGTCGGTTAAAGAAACTCCCCAAGCTAAAGTTGTAACACCCCCTGAAATTACAAAATTCCTCTAGAACGTAATTGTGTGCATAATGCATCTTTCGAAGCTCTATAGAAAATCCAGCGATCAGCACAAAAAACTGAGAAAGTGGCCTCGATTCGATTTTAGAGTAGGCGGGTCAAAAAATAATTTTTTGTAGTTAAACGCAAACCAATAAGGGTGTGTAACGGGTTCGTGATGCGCCCCCATTGCAAACAAATACTTAGTTTGATTACAAAGCTCATTCGAAGAGTTTTTGATGAAAATATTGAAAAAATACACGGTTCGCGTCGCGGACCTCGCTTTCCGAAATTGACTTTTTTTTAAATTTCGTGAGGGGCATCCTAGACCTTTTCAAACCCCTTCTAGACTTAATATATGACCAAAATAGATTGTTTTAAGCGTAAAAAGGGTTTATAACTCATTCTTAAGTCGTTTTAAGTCTCTGAAAAAGACCTAGGATTGAAAGAGAAGAGAGAAGAGCGAAAAACAAGGAGTTGAAGATTCCAAGTCAAATTCTTGATAGGATTCACATTCTCTTCATCTCAGGTATATAATACTAAACTAAAAACATGATATTGTTTTCCCATGTGTCTCATAGATGGTCTTAGGAGTGAGTTGAAAGTTCTTGTGTCTACATATATGATTTCTTGATTATTTTCTTAAGAAATTTTATTTATTATATGTATTTTCATTTGTTGATGATCATCACAAACTTATTTTCTTGAATTAAATGTTTTCATGAGATATTACGCAAACCCTACTTATTACTTCATAAAGATTGCATGAATGACGATATGGACTAAGTTTAGAGCCTTGATGATATAAATGTACTCGTTGTTATGGTTCTAATCCTGAATTGGGTGTGATGATGATGATGATGTTGATGAGATTGAAATACCTGAGGTCTTAAAGAGATTGAACTTAATTCTAAAAGAATGTTCCTAACCTATTGAATTACTGATTGATGAGACAAGTCAATGTTCTTTGTCCAAAAGAGACTAAACGATGAGAAATCTTGATATTGATAGTTATGAGCATATTGAGTCTTGGGAGGAATATTGAGCACCTAAAATGAGTAAGAGTGAGTCCCACTCGCACTTATTAACTACATCACCAGCGTAGAAGAGGATCTTGTACTCTTGTTGACTGAAGTAAAGTAATTCATCCTTGGACCGTGAGAAACAGATGTTTTCTTAGTCCCAACAGAGGAATTGATGTTATTATAAACTCCCAGATGTATGCCCTTTCACCCCGATAAAGTACTTGGCGGATATTGCAACGATATTGCTTCGTTGTACCATCACTACCTCATAAGTGATGGGTGTAGGTACAAGAAACTCCCAGATAGGTTTTCTCTTGATAGTACTTTGATGTTAATGTAATAGTATGAGGTGATTTACATATTGATGGGTCATTTGTCTACTCTCTATTTTTTCTTTAGATAGACATTTGACCTATTAATTGGTTTCTATATTGAGTTAATTGTTATTTCTATATTATTCTACTTGTTTCAGTTTCATTCAACTATTTTATATACCAGTACATTCCACGTACTGATGCCACTTTGGCGCTGCATCATTTTATGATGTAGATTCGAGGGATCGAGATCATCAGCAAGTGCATCATTGAGGATCCTTGGACGTTCAGTGGATTAGTGAGTCTCCCTTACTTCGGAAGATTCATATGTTATTTTCATCTTGCTTTAGAGTTAGATACTTATTAGCTTTATTTTGATTGAGGTAGTCATAGGTCTGTCATTGGCACCACCTAATAGTGATAGAAGCTTCATAGACTAGAGTCAAACGTTGATGTAAAATTGTGAGCTAGTTCTTCCTACTAGAATTTTATTATAATATTATTTTGAAACTAGATGATGATGTGCCCATTTATTTCCTTATGTATTCCACTGATTTGTAGAATGTATGAATTAATGAATGTGATGAGGCCAAGTGATTCGCTTGGGGACTAGCAATGGTCTCTGAGTGCTGGTTACGTCTAGGGTATCCTTCGATGCATGACAAACTTGGTATCAGAGCACAAGTTCAAGTGTCCTAGGGAGTCTATGAAGTCGTGTCTAGTAGAGTCCTTATTATTGGTGTGAGGAGCTCCATATCCATAATTTGAAGGCTATAAGACATTTAGGAATTGTTTCCCTTCTTTCAGATTGTAAATCGTGCGATAAAGCTATTTTCTAAGAAGTCTATGATGATTCGTTCGCTGCTCTAAACCTTTTGACTATGCCTCGTCCATGAGGTCATAGAGACGATAATGTTCAAACTCTTTATCGATGAGATTCCTTGTGATATAATAATCCGAATGGTAGAGAGACTGCACCAGGCTTGAGAGAAGCAGACTAGTGTGCTAAGTTAATTGACTAAAAAGACTTCACCATTATTCATCTAAATCGTGCATTTGAGTTAGCTCTAGATGTACTCAGACTCTCTTCTTCAAAATTTGCTCCCGATATTACTCATCAGAGTGAGATTTGAGGTCTTGTAAAATCATAAGTAGAGTTGTTATCCCTGAGCTAGAAAGATGATGAGGGAGAGAAGGAGATTGGGTAATGAGAGTGGTGATTGTTGAGGCTTGTAGTTAGTGTTATGTATCCATTAGGTAATTAGTGAGGTGATTAGGTAACTATGATATATAATATCATAGTTTGTTCAACTTAGCTTCACAGTTAGTTATTAATACACTGTTCAACTTAGTTAATTTACTGTTTTTAGAAGCTTTTAACTGATTTCAATTCCTTGTTAAATTTATTACCTATACTTAAAGGGAAACCAACATTTAAGTGCAGACCCATGAGCTGGCCATGAACATGTCCATGTTTATGTATGACTACACAAGTATAAAGCGGAATTACACTTTTACTTAAGATGTGACTAGAACTCATACGGAATTTACATAAATTTTGTATTTTTGGTGTGCTCTATAATTGGTGAAATATATTATTTTTTTATCTTTATTGTATAACATTCTTAAAAAAAACTAAGGTACATATTAGATTGTTAAAAAGAAACAACAATAACAATGATTTATACAGTTGAGATTCAAACAAGCGTATTTATATCATAACATATATATATATAACTATTATTGTGATTTATAATTTCACATAGTTTTCAAATATATGAAGATTCTTTGTCTAAATTGATAATCAAATTTAACCTAAATTATTTGATTGTCGAAATGTGTGCCACATAATGTGTCAAGTGCATTTACCTTGCTATAAATTAGCACTATACTTCACCACATATTTCATAAAAGCTAGCTCATTACATTTGGCACCACCATGGAGTTCTTACATCCTAACAACCTCTTTCTCATTTTTGTGTCAACTTTAATACTAGTGTTCTTTTGGTTCAAAACCATCAAGCGTCAAAGAGTTTTCCTAGTAAATTTTGCATGTTACAAACCCCAGAAAAATCAAAAAATTTGCAGACAAATCCTTCTAGAAAGAACCAGCAGATCTTTAAATTCTAAAAAAGAAACACTGGAGTTCATGGATCGGATCTTGCAACGATCCGGCTTAGGTGATGTAACGTACCTTTCTAAAGGTTTGTTGGAAGAGCCTCCAGATATGAGCGCGGAAGCTGCTAAGGAAGAAGTGGAGATGGCAGTATTCGGAGCCATAGATGAACTTCTTATGAAAAGTATTGGAGTACAATACGAAGATATTGGCATATTAATTACTGTTTGTGGTATATACAATGTAATGCCATCATTGTCCAGTGACATAGTGAATCATTACAAGCTTAGACATGATATTCATACCTATAATGTTACTGGAATGGGTTGTACTGCTGGTCTTGTTGCCTTAGGCCTTGTCCAAAATCTTCTCAAGGTTTTTCTCTTCTCTCAAAAACATCTAATTTTCAATTTGGTTACCGTATTATCTGTAGTTATTATCGTTTCCTTCTATAGTTTCTTACTTTACTTGAGCTGATGGTATATCAAAAATAATATGTCTACTTCCAAAAAATAGTAGCAAAACTGTGACTTTCACTGAATATTTTATCACTATTTAACAACATCTAACAAATTATTTAATTTTTTTTTATTCACCGCAAAGTTAAAGAAAGAAATTATAAGGTCTTGTGAAATATGAGATTTAAAATATGTCAAGATAGTATTATGGCCGTAAACAATAATCCAACATATTGATGATATCGTGCACTTTGTTTAACGTAGACACACATCTTTTTAAAGTTCATTTGTAGGATCTAAGACTTGTTTTGTTTTTGGCTTTTTAACTTACCCAAAAGCAATTCAAGATTATGCTCTGATCTAAACTATTGATAGCGCTTGAACAAAAGTTTAGTTTTAAATTTTGGAAGTGAAAGTGAAATTTCAACCAATATTTTAGATCTTGATTATTTTTTTTTTAAAGATATATAATTAGAGAAATTGGCCAAATCTTGTAAATAACCAATTAAAGTTCACTAATATGTCTATTAATTCATGATACCATGTTGTGCAGGTACATGGTAATTCCTATGCGCTATTAGTGACCACCGATAGTATCACAGAGAATGTATATAAGGGCAATGACCCGACAAAATTGTTGGCCAATTGCATATTCCGCGTGGGTGCGGTAGCCCTTCTTCTCTCCAACAAACCGTCCGATCAAAATACCTCCAAGTATGAGCTCATCCACGTCGTCCGATCTCAAACCTCGAGCGATGATCGCTCCTATAATTGTATATTCATGGAAGAAGATATCGAGGGATATAGAGGAATCACAATCAATAAAGATCTCTTGTACGCAGCTATGAAAACCATTCGATTAAATATATCCATTGTAGCTCCCCTAGTCCTTCCTGTATCTGAAAAATTTCGTTACCTGGCGAATTTTGTAGTCCGACGCTTTCATATGAAAAGCAACATAGAGCCTTATAATCCTGATTTCTCCAAAACCATTGATCACTTCTTCCCTCATGTTGGCGGTAAGCCGGTATTGGATGATTTGCAAAAGAAATTGGGATTTACCAATGAACAAATGGAAGCTTCGAGAATGACTCTATACAAGTTTGGTAACACTTCCACATGTTCCGTCTGGTACGAAGTGGCTTATTCTGAGGCGAAAGATAGGGTGAAAAAAGGTGATACATTATGGCAAATAGCATTCGGGTCGGGTTTCAAATGTAGCAGTGTGATTTGGAGGGCAACCCGATCCATAAATCCCAATGAAATAAATCCATGGCGCGATGAAATTCACGAGTTTCCCGTGGATGTTAGTCAAGTTGGAACAATCTCGGACCTATTTATTGCTTCCAAATAGAAAAAAAAAAATCTAAGTTTGTAAGGAATCGTTTGCTAGGATGTATCACAGAAAATAGTACATGTATTAGTTTTGATTTTACTAATATCATGTTTGCTTCAACTCTATTTGTTATTATCCATATATAACTAATACTTAGCTAATCATGGTATTAACAATACATGGATTATAATACGTGCAAATTGCAATAAATATTACTTTTAATATACTAAACTAAATAATTGATATATAATAAATAATGTGATTAAAACCTATTGCCTTACTAATTTTAATATTACTTATGCATCATATTCATTGTTATTTTTATATATACAATGAAACAATCCTAAAAAGTAGAGATGAGCCTTCGATTCATCGATTTAAAAGAAAGGTGCATCGAAAATTGATTCTATTAGGGTTTTTTTTTAACTTCTATTTGATTTGATTTGATGTTTCTAAAACAGATATATGATGAAAATAAAAAAAACAACATGAGAGACAAATTTATGACATATAGGACATAACAAATTTGAATAACATAGTTTCTATTCCTATTTATTCTTTATCTTCACCTTCAATAGTTTTTTTTGCGTATACACCTAATAAAATAAAATGATATAATTTTTGTTTCATTTATATGATATATTATAATTTGACATGAAATTTAAGAAAAATTTGATCTAAAATAAATTATTAGTATTTTTATGACTCTAAATAATATGTTTGAGAGGGATAATCAAGACATCTCATAATTCGGAAGGTAACTTTCAAAAATAATGTTTTTGACGGTAATAAAACTTCTCATAATTTAAGCGTTCATTTAATAAGAGAAAAAATTACTCGGATAAACAGACATATACTAGTTAATTAGCTATCATAGATACAGTTTGAATTAGTTACGCCTCACGGCAAACATCTAACTGTAATTACAGTTTGAATTTTGTATAATTCGAGTAATTTATACAAAGGTTGTGCATGATAATACAAAAATTGTGCGCAAATCAAATTGTATAGCAAAATATATAAAAACTGTGAATTGTATAGCAAATTATACAAATATTGTGCTGGAATTGTATAGCAAATTATATAAATGTATACAATGTTGCACGAATTATACAAATATTATTATAAATATAATTATAAAATATAATTACATATACTATATCTGTTGACACCCAATTTTTACCCTCCACGGTGTCAAATTAATTTTTTATACCATTATTTAAAAAATAAAAAATAAATAAAAAAAATTTAATAAAATTAAGGCGGGCGCGTGTACCACACGCGCCCCCAATTCCCAATATATCCATCTCTTCTTCTTTATTGTTTTTAAAGAAAACCAAAACCAGAAAACCTAATACCCCACGTCCCGCCGCCGATGTCAACCTGCCCTTCGTCTCCCTCATCGCCGTCGCCATCGCCGACCTCTTTCCCATCCCTTTTCCTTTGTTTTTCCTTTTGAACTCAGAAAACTCGATGACAAACAATGTTCACTTCAGATCGCACCCATAACCCACTACACGCCTCTCTGACAAAGCTGACACTGCACCATCACGCGTGCCTACAAAATCCAGAAACCCAGCCCCTCTTGTTGGACCGACCGTTGCTCTATTTCCCATATATTCTGTTTTCGTATTGAAAAAAAAGGGGGGAGGAAAACGGAAAGAAGGGGATAATCAACAGTGAAGAAACAACAACCTTCAGTTTGATTCCAGAACGATTTTAGTTGAAAGTCCTAGTCAGTACCTACAGCTTCTATTTCGGTAGTATTGAAGCTTCGTCGAACTCGTCGTCCCAGTTCGCTGCCCCAAAAAAGGTAATA
>JAOTQJ010000111.1:19266804-19283920 GCA_025642045.1 Solanum sejunctum | reverse complement strand
ACTCATATTTTTGTCAAGTTAAGGGGTGTTACTTTTGGTAGATTAGGGGTGTATTTTAGTTTAGTTAGTCAAGTAAACACGTGTTTTTAAGATTGTCAATAGTTTGAGAATGAAACTGATAACTTGTGCCAAGTTTAAGAGTATTTTAATACTTTTCTCTTGTTTTTTTGTTTTGGGTTTTGACTTGAGGGTGTTGGGAAACATCCTCTCTACTTCTCTGAAATAGCGGTACGGTCTGCGTACAATCTTCCCTCCCCAGACTCCACTTGTGGGATATTACTGGGTATGTTGTTGTTGTTGTTCTCTTGTTTTTTTGTTTGTAAGTTGAATTTTGAGAATATAATTTGGCTAGTCAAAGAGTATTAATTGTTTATACATGTACATTCATATTTGTGTCTCATACAAACCTTAATACCAAGAATATAGGACAAGTTTGACAAAGATATATACAATTGATGTCATGTGTAAATTCCAGTCTACCTATTTGTTTTTTGCAATGTAATTTGCTTTTATCAATTGATACATAAGATAAATAACACCTCTGAATGTTGTGGAGATGAGGACATGGAAGTGGATGTGTGGGCATATTAGGAAAGAGAAGCTTGGTAATTAAAATATTTGGGGCATGTTAGGAGTGATATTTGGTGGTAAGATGAGTGAGGTGAGATTGGGATGGGTTGCACATTTGAAGAAGATATGTGTATATTGTTTGGTAAGGAGTTGTGTGAGGTGGGTTGGTTTAACAAGGGGTAGAGGTAGGTTGAAAGATTTAGAGAAGTGATTGGACAAGATATGATGCAACTTTAATATGCCAAGTACATGAACTTAGGTATAAGGATATGAAAGTTGTGATTTAGGTAGAAGGTAGTTGGTGGTTGTATTGCTTCCCTATGGGAAGACTTTGTAGCTAGATAGTATTAGCATTATTCACATAGTTTCGTGTTCTTTGATTATTTGCTATTATATGTTGTTTCTTGTGCTTGTTTATCATGTTATTCTTCTTTGTATGGTTTGCTATGCTTTCTCTACTATTTACTATGCATTATTCAATATTTTGTATTGTATTTTTCATTTGCATTGTCTTTTACCCTAAATATTTAGGTTTGGTCGTTACGATTTTTCTGTTGAAGGGTTTCAAAAAAGTTGGTCAGGAATTGCTTTCCCTCTACATACTGTTGTTGCTTGTTCTGTCTCATTATGTTTGTTCATTTATTTCTTTTGTTTGCAAGTTGACTTTGAAAATATAATTTGCCGAGTCAAAGAGTATTAGATGTTTATATGTGTACATACATGTGTCTTATACAAATCATAATGCCAAGAATTCTAGGACAAGTTGACAAAGATAAATACAAATTTGCAATGTAATTTGCTTGTGTGTCAATTGCTACATAAGGATATGTAACACTTGAATTTGTGGAAATGAGGACGTGGAGGTGGATGTGTATGCATACCATACTAGGAGAAGTTTGATAATGAAAATATTTGGGGCATGTTAGGAGTAGTGACCTTTTGATGGTAAGAGGAGTGAGGCGAGATTGAGATGAGTTTAGACATGTGAAGAAGATGTGTATATTGTTTGGTAAGGAGGTGTGTGAGGTTGACATGGGTGGCTTTAACGAGAGGTAGAGATAGGTTGAGATATTGAGAGAAGTGACTGGACAAGATATGATGCAACTTCAACTTATTGGGTATATGATCTCAAATATTAGAATATGAAAATTGTGAACAAGGATAGAAGGTAGTTGGTTGTTGTCTTGCTCCCCTATATGGAGACTTTGTGGATAGGTACATTAGCATTATCACATAGTTTTTTGTTCTTTGATTATTGCTACTATATGATGTTTCTTGTGCCGTTTATCATATTATTCTTCTTTGTATGGTTTGCTACACTCTATTATACGATCAACAATCTCTTTATATTCATGAGCTAGGTGTAAGGTTTGTATACATCCTACCTTCCATGGACACCATTTGTGGGAATACCTTGGGTATGTTGTTTGTTGGTTGAAGGTATACCTTTGAATTGTTGATATATGGCCTAAATCTCTTTAAATTTGGCCTGAAGCTCATCTTTGTTGGTGTAAATTGTCTAATGAACATACATTTGATATTCAATTTGCATAAATCATAGGAAAAATACATTTTTTGCACCCCTAAAGGGTAGGGGTAAAGCTTGATTTCACCCCATCCTCAGACTCTACTTGTATGATTACATTGGATATGTTGTTGATGTTGTCGGTTGTGAAGTTGGCCAGGAAAGTCACTTGCATGGTAACACCTAAACTTTGAGCGCGACCTCTCAGACCATTATTCTTGTTTAACATGGAACTATATCCCTGTTCTGTCATTGAACCAGTTTTAAGCTCATCTGTGAATTGTACACACTCCATGGTAGCTTTCACCTTTGGAAATCCTTACAAATTCTATGAACTTTTTGTGTTCCTATCTTTTTCCTCTTGTGTGCACACTTGAGTAATGGACTTTGAACCACTAAACCACATTGCTGTTCTGACTTCACCTTTAAACTTGCTAAATAATCTCTTATACAGTCTGATTGGTTCCTGTCACTTCCAATTTAACCAAATAATCAATTAAATTTGATTCCTTCACTCATTAGTTCAAGTTTTTCTTTGATAAAAATGTCTGCAAATTGTTTTTATTATCAACATAGGTTTTGATCCACAAACAAACAATTCAATTGCAGTAATAGCTGTCATTCACCTATTCAAGACTTAGGTTTCTTCTTCATTGACTCGTTGATTCATTATTAATATTCCCACATTACCACCCATGTTTAGCATTTTGATATTCTCGCCAAATGTGCCCAGACAACTTCATTTTGTTGTTGAACATGTCCAAGAAATAAATAATTAACTTGAGCTAGATAATGTTTTCACACCTATATTACATGACTACAAGTTTCACATTGATGTGACAATTCAGTTGTCACAATTGGTGGTTTCTTTTTCTATCTGGAAGTAGTGAGTTCTTTCTACTTGGCTCCAGATTTGAGAGAGAAAGCAAGCCTTGAGAGTTGGAAGGTAGCTGCTGGGTTTTGTGATTTTGTTGCATTGTTTGAGACGATAATGGGGTGGTGGGCATGTGGTGTGTTCATGTTTGAAATGGTTGCAAGTTCTGGTGGGATGAAAGTAATGGGTTGGTGGAAGAATAGTAGGTGAGGCAAGTGGAGAGGTGGTGGCACTGTAGCACCAGCCTATGGTGTCTGGAAAGAGGATTGAGAAGAATAAAACAAAAAAACAGGAAAAAGAGAACTTAAAAAAAATCATAAGAGCACATTTTTGAAGTTTTCCCCCCTCATTTCTCACGCGCCCTTAGGAAGTGGAATTTTTTTCCGGCCATCTAACCTCTTAGGCGGAGGTAAGGGGGTTACTTTGTTCTACAATAAGAACTAACAAGGATGCTCACGAAGCTAAGTGTGTAAAGTAACTTACATGGACAAGTTTAGGACGCAAAATAAGTATCTTCCCCAAGTGATAAAGACTAAATGTGATCTCTCTTGCTTGACTGAGATCTTGCTGATAATGGAATGATTGTATATGATTATTGGTGATATTATGAGCTGCATATTTTTTCCCAAAAGATGTTTTTATAATGCTTGATATGATTTTCTTTTTGACATGTTTGTGGGGATTATAGTTTCCAGTGGGTAGAATTCACCGTCAACTCAAGTCGAGGACTGCAGCCCATGGAAGAGTTGGAGCGACAGCAGCTGTTTACTCTGCTGCAATTCTGGAATACCTGACAGCAGAGGTTCTTGAATTGGCTGGTAATGCAAGCAAGGATCTGAAAGTGAAGAGGATCACCCCCCGACATTTGCAGCTGGCAATTCGTGGAGATGAGGAACTTGACACCCTTATTAAAGGGACCATTGCTGGTGGTGGTGTCATCCCTCACATTCACAAATCACTCATAAACAAAACCACTAAGGAGTGAAATGTTAACTTTGTTGTCTTTTGACTTTAATGACAGTTTGGTGTTAGCGTCTTTTCTGTGTTATCTGGTTTGATATTAGTAAGTCTTATTCTGATTTAGGATCAATTTAAGCTTGTCAGTCATGTTTTTAATCAAGTAAAATTTGTAGGGGATGGTAGTGGACAGTGGAAATGTTGATTTGACATTTATTTTGTGTTGTTATTTATTGGTATATGTAGATGTTTGCATGTCATTCCTCCTGTTGCTGTAAATGCTTATTGTATTTTAATGGTTTGCTTATAAGATTGTATTAAAAAAACTCCTCAGGAGTAGAGGAAAGGCAGTACTAACAAAACAGGCCTAGAGTGAAGGATTGCTGAATATGTTCTTTTGAAGGCACAAACAAAGCTTACAAGTAGAGGAATTGCAACTCAATTATGCTCTGTACATATAATTTGGCTAATTATAATTATAACAGTGTTTGTATATTTTATTATACAATCTATGCAATATTTGTATAATTTGTTATATAATTTTTAGTTTTTGTTGATGAAAATTACAAAAGGTTACAAATAACAATTGAAAAAGTAAAATATGATGAACAAAAATCTTGTAATGAATATGCCACTTATTGCCAAGGAATATCATCAAGTGATACTTAACATCTCTAGTACTAAAATGCAACCAATAGTTTTTATATAATGTTTGTATAGTTTGGTATATAATTTTGTAGTTTTTGTATATTTTGTTATACAATTTGTGCACAATGTTTGTATAATTTGCTATATAGTGTTTGTATAATTTGCTATACAATTTCGTGACGATATGTATAATTCATTATACAATTTATAATTTTTGTATAGAATTTTTATATTTTGCTATACAATTTATAAAACGTTCATATAATTGCTATACAAAAATTCACAGAGTTTATATATTTGATACAATTTGCTATACAAACTCACATTGTAATTATACAAATATATTAGAAGCTCTATGGAATTATTTTTAATAGAAGGTATGAAACCAAGATATACTAAATTGTATGATGCTCCGATTGGAGATGTTTTTGACCCATGAACAATATGTACATCACTTGTATCAAATTTATCAAGCTCAATTCATAGGCAAGTTGACACTAGTCTTCAAGAATAGAAAGAAGATAAATTTTGATTTCTAACCTACAAAATTTACTAAGTGTTCTTAACGAATTTTATTTTATATTAGTAAAAGAATACTTCTCAAAATCCATATATCAACAAACAAACAAACATTCAGAACCAAACAAATCACATGACTTGATATAACTTTAATGCAAAAGTTCAAAAAACTTAGATCGATGGAAACTAAGGCTAGTCCTTTAAATTTATCACAACAAAGAATCCTCTTATTATATAAGAGGGAGTTAGGCTGCATAGGCTGCAGGCAGTACCTCTCTCTGTCACGTGTCTATTTGAGTTACCTGCTTCCTCTTATATATTATGCAGAATTCATAAATTTTTTTTATAAATTTTTCAATTTAATTTTTTAAAGTAACTACTTGCTTTAACTACGATTTTACAATATTATTACTAATAAATAGTTTCCTCAATTATTTCAATTATGATTTTACTATATCACTCCAATTAGTTATTTCAAGTTAAGTAAATAGGATAAAATAATTTCTCTTTAAACTGGATAAATAAAATTAAATAACAATTAATATCTTCTCGTGATTATATTTGTGTTAAAAGGAAATACTACAAATATTTATATAAAAATTTAAGATCACTTAATCATTAAATTTAAAATTTTATCAATATTAATAATATATTTATTGGTTACACTTGATGAGAAAATTTAATAGCATTTAATTATATTTTTAAAAAATAAATTTATAAATAACTATTGAGCTCGTGCATTGAACATCTTCGTAACTAGTATAATATAAATATATGTCTTGTCAAAAAAATTTCACAATCAGTTTAATGTAAAAAGATAAATAATGCTTTTAGAGAAAAAATAATCCTTCATTTTGTTGATTAACTGCTGGTTGACACAAGCTAAGTGGATTCTATTTTATGATATTTCTATGAATAAATATGATGTCTTCCACTAAAAAAAAGAAAAAAAAAAGCGTTCTCTCGAAGCAAAAATTGCAAAAAGCATCTTGTTGCCGACTTCTCCTTTTATCTTTTTTTCCAAATTAAAGGAAAAGTAAGTTAAGATTTACACTAATTATAAACAAATTCTTGTTTTGTATGTAAGTAGCTTAGTTACATGATGTAATCAGCTTAATTTATATTAATTTTAGTACGTGCAGCATCTCTAAGTACAAATTTATAAATAGTAAAGAGAAATAACTTAACTATATTTTTTAGCTATTATTTATTTAATTATATTTTATAGTTATAATTTTATTTGTTATGGTAATTTTTGTTTATATATTTTGCTTGCCAATATATAAACATAGTAACTAGTATGTATAAATATATTTGTAACTTATACAAATTAAATGTATCAATAAATTATATATGAATAGCTTGCTAATGTGCCTTGGATGATCCACATCTCAGGGTGAGGCGCCAATGAGCACACTGAACTATCCATATAGACGAGAGCCCTCACTGGCTAGGTACAACGATGTGATTATTAGGGACGCACTCGCCCATCATGCGAGCCTCCCTCTGAGGGCTCGCTATGCCAAAAGTGAGAGAAACCCCATCCCTCTCTTTCTTTTTTTTGCCCAACAGTTTTGAATATTTCAGAACTTATATAAACTAAATATATCAATAAATTATATATAAATAGTTAGGATAAGCATATACAAATTTTAAATTTATATAATTAAAAATTGAATTATATAAATTCTAAAATTTAATCAAACTGAAATTGCATTCAATAATTGACCAAAACTATAACTAAAATACATAATGACTATTAAATATTTATCATTTTTCATAATTTTTCCTATTTCTAATTCTTTTGAGGTATCAAGATTTAGACTTTGCCTAATATTCTCCTACATTCTCTTTTGTTTGTTTGTAGAATTATAATTTGTATATATGTAAACTACTTTTACTTCTCCCCCATAATTAATTATAATATAAATAAATCTCTCCACAATAAGTATATATATGATTTTTTTCCCCTACCAATCCAAAGATATATTACTTCCCCTCTGCATATATAATTATTCTCTCTCACATATGGAGGCAAATCTTGTTCTATCCTACCAGAGCTTTTCAAAAGTATCCATGAAAAACATAAATATCATAAATAAATTACCACCATCATGTTGTGTGTTAACAAAGCCACCTCACAATAATCATAATAGTAATTATCATGTTTATAGAGATAATTGGTTTGATCATCTTGCCATTAATCATCTCTCTCAAAGTATACAAGCTACCACAGGTATTTTATATATTTTTTCAGTTTTTCTAAATTCCCTTTTTAGTCTATTTTAAAAAGAAAGTTTCTTCCTTTTTTCTGTGATTTTATTTTTCTATATAATACGTTTAAGATTATAATTAAATTTAAAAATATTATATTTAGTATATTCTACATAATTAAAGTTTTCTTTTCTTTTTTTCTTTTTTCCTTTTTTTATAGCTAGTTTATTTTGCTTAGGAGTTTTTGAGACGAGGGTTCCCATGAAACAACCTTTTTATCTTTGTAAGGTAGTAGCAAGGTCTGCATATATTCTACCCTCGTCAAACTTTATTTGTGGGATTTCACTGAATATGTTCTTGTTGTTGTTTGCACATATCTTTAATTTAAAATCTTAAGAATCAAAAACCCTTTCTAATTTCTTAAGTTCCATATCAAATTAAAATCAAAAGATAAAAGAAGATATATATTATATCTCTCTCTTTCTGGTCACACTTATTAATTACTCACTTTATTTCAAAATAAATGAATTATTAAGACAATGCACTCCTATTAAAGGAAAAGAAGGTTTGGACATAAAATTGAACATCACTTTTTACTTTTATCCTCTCTCAAATTATTCTTGTAAATATAAATAATTCAAGTAAAATCATAAATATGAACAACTAATTCTCTAGAAAATGTAAATGAGGAATAAAAATAGAATTTTTTTAATAATTTATTTATTTTGAACTATAAAAAATTTACTTATTCTGAAAAGAAAGGAGTATTAGAAGGCACTAATTCAATCTGTGTCTCTTATTACTTTTAGGATTGAGAAACAATAAGAGTGGTTATGAAAGCTTTGTGGAGGCTGCAAAGGTGGTGTATGTGAACTTTAATTCTACCCATCAAGTAAATCTTGTTATTCAATCTCTTCAAAGGGCATTCCCTAAGCCTATTCTTTCACTGGCAAGTTCGATTTCATATCTTCTTCTTTTTTCTATAACATGTTAATATAATTAATTTGTTTATTATTATCTTTGGTTTTGTCATCCTTTCTTGTTATTAACTTCTAATATGTTTCAATTGCATTTCCAAATATAAATTAAAACCCTCTTTTTTACAAGTATACCTACTATATTTCATATGGCTACCTCTGCTTAAAGACAGAAGAGCATATAACGCAAGTTGTTGTCTATCCAACACTTCATTATGCCTTAAAAGAAAATATTTTTTTTTTGTTTTAATTTATGTAAATTGATTGGACATAAAATTTAATAATAAACCTTTGAAACATGTGATTATAGATATGGTAATTCATATGTCTGGTTATAAAATTATTAAAATTTATTTGTGTTAAATATGTCATAATATTTATGTAGAATCTAATAACTTAAAATGAAAAGTTTATGTTAGCCTATTCTTTTACAAATTTTGAAAAAGATAATAAAAGAAATAGTTTTTCACATAAATTGAAACGGAGGTTGAGCTATGCTAGTAGGCACAAAGAGTCCATCTAAACTCTCTTTATTAAAAAAATTAAGCTATAAATAACAGATTAAAAAAAAAAAAGAAGGTAGACTTTTCATTGTGCTCTTTTTTTTAGTGTTAGAGAGGAGAGAAAGAGGCGACTAAAAATTTTAGGATCGAGTTTATGTTCTTTTCTCCAAATTATATTATTTATTTATATGTAAATATAAATAATAAATTCCTTTTAATTTCCTCATGTGATTACTTCTTGATATTTCAATAGGTGAAGATGCTACTGCCGGAATCTAAGTGGGCGAGAGAATATTGCGCTATTTTTACCACGTTTTTCTTCGCTTGGTTAGTGGGTCCTTGTGAGGTACGCTCTCAAATATTAATGTTACACTGATCTACAAATAAGTCATATGCATAGTGTAATAAGTTTTTGTTCGATCAATATAACTTTAATGAACATTTGTACGATTCATATAGTTTGATTGTAACTAATTATTAGTTTCTTTGATCTATTTTATGTTTTTTTCATGCATTTCAAAAAAATATTAATTAAAAAGATAATTTCACTAAATTGTACATATTTACTATTTGATATACAAATTTTTTTCACTACATTTTCTTTATAATTATTGCGTAAGGGTAAAAGTAAAACTAAGCACTAATTAATTATATTTTAATTTTTTAAAATATGACAACAATTTTAGATTAATTATTTTTAGTATATATGATAACTGAAATAAATCGGGGATGTATTATCTTTTCAAATAAGGATTTCAATTTTGTCAAATACATAAAAGTCTAAAGCATTGTCTAATGTGCGGCTCCAAAGGCCTTTGGTGTTTGCACCATCCACACATAAATTGTATACATAAGCAATGACATAACAATTAGAATAGCGATAATCATCATCATAATAACCAACAAAAATGAAGGTGTAAGATATAAAAATGAATATTAAAGATCTTCTGATAGAATGCATTAAAAAAATGCATATATTAATTTACTTTTTTGTATATTAATATTTTATTTGATACAATTTTTTTAAAAAATCTATGAATAACTGAGTAACTAACATTCCATTTGATATTAAGGTACGTATATTTAATATACATGAAAATTTATGGTGTTAATAATGCTAAGAATTTTAATACACGCCCTAGCATGATTAAAGACACAATTATTTCTCAAAATCTTTTCTGCTTTCTTTTCACCATATTTGTTGCAAGAATTTTCGTAAATAATTCTTTTTAAATACTATGCAATATATGGTATTTTTAATACACAAAATTAAATACTATATTAAAATTTTTTTTAGCATAAATTATGTTAGAATACCTAATATAAATATTACAAATATATTATATTCAGAATTATTCTTATATACCTTACTGAATAATCGCTAATAAGGCCGTTAAAACACTCACTAACACGTGCACATATGTTTTGGCACATTAACAATGAGTAAAATTTATCCGTACCCGTGTATACATCACATTAATATAATTTTTCATGATTAGGTGATTTAATAAAGTAAAACACATATTAGTGGGTGATATTTCTAACAATTTTCTTATGTTTCAAGGTGAAAGAGTCGGACTTTAAGGGGAGAAAAGAGAAGAATGTGGTCCATATAAAAAAATGCAGGTATTTTAAATTTCCAAAGCTCTATTAACAAAGCAAAAAGAAAAATGTTGGCAACTCAACTAAAAGTTCAATGAACAAATTTTAGTGGAATTTTGCTTCTTTGAGATTGTCTATTGTCATGATGATGCTCAAGGAATAAGTATCTTTTTAATTAATTCCTAAACCTTTTCCATTTTCACAATACTTTTGTAGGTTTTTGGAGGAAACCAATTGTGTGGGAATGTGCACTAATTTGTGCAAGACGCCTTCTCAATTTTTCATCAAAGATACATTAGGAATGTCAGTGAACATGGTGCCAAGTAAGTATATTTTGAGTTTTGAATGTCGAATTTATAATAAGATGTTGAATATTTTGACTTTTGAATATCGAATTTGAGGTCTACTTCACTCAAAATTCGATACTTGCAATTAAACTTAAACATTAGAAATATCAAAACGCTATTGGAACACTCAAAAATTATGAGGAAACTCATTCTAGCTTTAAAATCATCTTCCAAAACCAGTAGAACCATCAGGAATTCAATCCGAGCACTCAGACTCAAAATGTTGACAAAAGTCAAACCTAAGTCAAATTCCAATTTCACACCTAAAATTCGCAGAACAGCTCCAAATCTGATTCTGACAACTCTCTTAGACCAATTTTCACATTCCGAAGCTGATGGAATGGACAGAATTTCGTTCCGAGACTTGAATCACCAGATGACTAAAAAATTCAAAAATTAAATAGTTTAAGCTTTCAAAACTCAATTATTTAGCACAAACTCGACTTTTTACCTGATTCACAAAAACTAACCTTCAAAATCAATCAAATATGACTTGGAATACTATTTAAAGGGATAAATTGATAATTTTATTAAAAATATCAAAAATAACCTTCAAGTTTATTTCATCATCCACAATGGTGTAAGACTTTTTGTGATAAACTGTGTAAACTTGACTTAAACTGAATAATATCATATCCTATTAAGAGTAAATCTTGGACCATTTTAACCCTACAACTGTTGTGAGAAATTTCCAACAGCATTAAGGTGAACAAATTTTACAATGAGGAAAAATAATTGTTACCATATTGAAAGAGTACTTATAGGTGCACTAGAGGTTAGAGGATTTAGCAAATCACTTGAATGGGAGGTCCCACCTTAATGCCACTGAAGGTGCAAATATTGAAAAGGATCAATTATGCTGCTATTGAAAATGTTTATATCACATTCACAACTTGTATTTTTATGAGAAAAAGAATCCCAACATAACCTTTATCGTGAGGGTTCGTCAACCTCTTAGATTATTATTCGGCCTTAGGACCAGCAATATCAGATTTAAACATATCCATATGACTCTGAATATTCAATTGGGGCTAATTTGTTTGTGATTAAAACATAATTATTAGTGTATTTATGCCGACAAGAATCCAACTGGGCCAAAGGAGAGGAGAATAAATGAAGGAAAATTTATTGAAGTATCGTATTATGTTTAAGTATTTTTAAATATTCTCTATTAATTTTATAAATTTCTAAAATCTCTGTTTTCCTATTTACGCCTATTTACTTCTTTACATTGAGCGTTCTTTTTTCAACTTCATTTTTATTTCTTTTTCTTCTAACTTTTTTATTTTCTTTTTAAACTAAAACTCAAAATTTCTTCACTTTCATCAAACCCTTGCAAATCTTCACTTTTGATTCAACTAATTTGAACTGAGAAGAAGAAGAAGAAGTCATGGGAGAAAGGAAGGTTTTAAACAAGATTTAAATCAAGCTTCTTTGTGTTCTTTTTTTTTTTCATCTATCCTTTATTTGATTCATTATAAAAATATAGTGATTCTTGTGAGTTTTGGTGTAGCGAAAATTATGCGCGTGAGGTGTTCGATAAAATGCTTAACTGAAAATACAGCATGATCCAATGCATTAGATAACTTATATAAAAATTATATAACCAAAAATCATGCAAATAATGATGTATATACTTTGCATTGAATACAAACAAGTTTTCACAAAAATGAATCAAGATATATGATACACCACATGCTTGATTCAATTCATCAGATAACTTATATAGATTTGTATAACAATGGATCATATAATATGATTCATTGCAATAAAATAATTTAACACATGACTGATTCACTGCATCAGATATTGATTACAATGAATCATGACTTATGAATCATCATATGAGTGTCAGTGTATCTGCATAGTGGCCAGTGTATCCACATAACTTATATAAGTTTGTATAACAATGAACCATACAATATGATTCATTGCAATAAAATAGTCAATACATGTCTGATTCACTGTATTAGATATTGATTATAATGAATCATGACTTATGAATCATGTATGGTGCCAGTATATCCACATAAATGACAGCGTATCCGTATAATTGACATTTTATGGAATTTTTATAAATAGAAAAAAGGTTGAGATAAATTAAACTTTTTTTACTTCAATATGGGATTTATGTAAGTTATATATCCATAAATGACTGAGTAACTTTCATGAATAGCTTGGCTTGAAACTTAATATAGTCAAATAGTTATATTTTGCATAATTACACAACATAACTTTGACTATGTGACCTAGAGGGGAGGAGAGAGGCAAGCGAGATCGAGAGAGGGAGGAGAGAGACGAATTGTATATATATATTTGTCAAATTATATGTGTGTATCTGCCGAATAATTATATATGTGTAACTAATATACATATGTATTTGTACTTTTGGCAAGTGAGATCGAGAGAGGGAGAAGAGAGGCGAGCGAGAGACGACAGATAGTGGAAAGATGAGAATTGTATATGTATATCTGTCGAATTGATTATGTATATCTATCAAAATAATTATATATATGTAACTGATATACATATATAATTATATATTTGGCAAAAAATTAGAGAGAGAGAGAGAGATGAGAGAGAAAATAACAATAAAATCCTAATTATAGTAATAAAATTCTAACTATAACTATAAATTATAATTTTTTTAAAACTATAGTAATATAATATAAATACATATCATATGTTTGTTTAGTTACGTAATTTTTCCTAAATGAATATCTGAGAATGCTAAGTGATTTCTTTTTCAATTTTAGAAAATTAGAAGTAATTGTTCATGCACTTCTTTTCCATATATATGGTCAAAAGAAAAGGGGGAAATTCTAATTTAAAATAATGTTGACACCTCTGTTTTGCAGACTTCGATGATATGAGTTGTGAAATGATATTTGGGCAGGATCCTCCTCCACCAGATTCAGATCCAGCATTTATGCAGCCTTGCTACAAACTATGTAACTTTTTCATCTACCATAGTTACAATTGTTTTAATGAACCTATCATAGGACTATTAGGGAAATTTTCAAACATATATATGTTCCTTATGTTTTTTTTATAAAATTGATCCAGGCAAATTAAACAATAAACACCACATGGATTGCAACAGCCAAATGAAGAAGAAAGATCATGTGGAGATTTCATAAACGCCTCCTTCTCATATGTCCTTTCAATCCACCCCTTTCTTGGATCTTGCGCATAACAGGATCTTTAGTGTATCGGACTTACCTTTTTTTATTTTAATCGTTTGATAGATGCTATACTTCACATTATGAGTAGCATGTCAAAGCATTGGTAATTGACTGATTTGTATAAATCTGATGCATAAGAATGCTGATGTAGAGCTTTTTACATGAATTCATAAATAATTAAACCACATATTGGCTAAATCTATTGTCACAAATTTGAGTTGATTTCTCAAAAAGTCAGTTAAGAAAAGAAGAAAAACAGACTTTCTAAGATAATAACTATTAGTTGAGCAACCATATGACAAATCAACTACTGCAAAATTATGTGAGGGGAGTTTATATAGGGTGAGGCGGAGTAGGTTGAAAATGACAGCAACAAAAGTTAAAAAAAACTGTCCAGTATGACCTTTTCCATGGAGCCAAGCAGTCTAGAAAATTTATTTGTAAATATAAGATCTGCTATTGCTAAGACACCTTACAAGAGGAAAAGGCTTGAGAATTATTTAACTTGACAAATATTTTTAACATGTTGTAACAACAGCAGCACCAGATTGAATCCAATCAAATTCCATAGCCACTTTTGGACAAAGGAGGTTCTTCAATTTCATGAACTAACTGGAGCTTTGAGTTGTCAAATTTCTCCCCGTCGCCCCACAACGCATAGGCCTCCTCCCCATGTACCGCGTTATCTCCCTCACTGACCTCTTCCTCTGTCATCCTCAAAGGAACCACCATCCTAATCAATAAGCAAATCACACTAGTGCTAACGACATTCCAAACAAAAACAAATCCGATACCCATAAATTGTACCAATAATTGTCTGAGCCCTGCATTGGACTTCCCACTTCGAATGCCATAAGCAAGTCCTGTATACTTTTCCCAATCATCAACCATGTAGAAGATGCGACTGAGTCTTGGATTTGCCAATACACCTGCCAGAATCGCGCCTAAGGTTCCTGCTACTGCATGTGTGTGGAACACTGCCATGGTGTCGTCTACTTGTTTAAGTAACCACATTTTCTTGTGAAGGAACATCATACTGAACCATGGAATGCATCCGGACATTAACCCCATTATTACTGCTGCCCAACCTTGCACCACTCCTGTTTCAGTAGCGGAACCAGATCACTGAAAATATTATGTAGCAGAACCAGTCCCTTAATCTCAAGGACTATGGGCAAGCCCTGTGCACTAAGCTCCTGCTATGTCGACCACAAGGGTCTATCGTATACAGCCTTACCTTGCATTTCTGCCAGAGGCTGTTTCCAAGGCTTTAACCCATGAACTCTTGGTCACATGGCAGCAACTTTACCTGTTACTACAAGGATTGCCTTAATCTCAAGGACTCTATATATCTTAAAGCCTTATTTTAGTTACCTGCTGCAGGAGTAATGCAAACTAAGCCAGTGATCATTCCTTGTGTAGCACCAATGACCGAAGGCTTTTCATAGAAGAGAATGTCTAACATTAGCCAAGTTAGCAAGCTCATAGCAGCACAGACATGCGTGTTAAGGACGGCTAAGGATGCATCAAGGCTAGGTACATATGGATCACCGCCATTGAATCCTGTCCATCCCATCCATAGAATGCCAGCACCAGCCAACATTAACAATATATTATTTGGTGGAAACCTCTCCCTGTCTCTAGGTGCCCTTGGTCCAACCTACATCCATTTTTCTTCATCTTTTAGAATGTCATAGCATCTACTGTAATTAGGCATCTAACATCGCCATAACAAACATAAAAGATATAAGAAATTGATGTTGCATTCAAGTGATAAACAGAAATATAACTCATCTATAATGCTAATTATGTTTTGAAAGATACCATAACAAACAAACAGCTGATCACACATTACCATGTAAACTTTGTCACGTCAGCTACTTGTCTAACATAATATCGACATGGTACCATGTAATGACCTGGTCTAACACTATGAAGTATTATCCGCTCTTGGGACTAGTCCATCCCGGATTTGTCTCTTTGGGCTCAACTCAAAAGGTACAGTATAGAGGTCAATCCTTTACTTATATCCAACAATCTCTCTTGTGTTTTACCAATGTGAGACTTTTCATTTCAAGATGGGTTGTTACACACCATCTCTTGTCGAAGGTGAGTTGCTGACATGACTATACTTACATGACAATTTTATAAGTATGACAACCTACTTTGTGTGTTTGAGGTGCAAATCTAGCAATGTTCAACACTCTCATTTTCCAATGACATATAGGCATAATGTCCAAGTTATTCAAAACTAACTTTACGACATTATGCAATTATTCGTGAAATTAACCGTTACATAGGAGTACTAGTAAAAGAGTACTGAAATACATACCCAATAAGCAGCAGTGAAACCAGCAACTCCAGAAGAGAGGTGAATAACAAAGCCTCCCGAATAGTCGATAACTCCCATCCTGAACAGCCAACCCTGAGGGCACCATATACTAAATGCACCCACTGTATATGAAAAAGTCAGCCAAAGAGGAACAAACAACATCCATGCGATGAAATTCATCCTCCCTAGCAAGGCACCAGCTATTAAAATCAAAGTGATGGCCGCGAAAACAAACTGAAAATAGACCATTGAAGCATTTGGAAACTCCCCAACAAATGCTCGGTTCATTAGGGACTTTTGTTCCAATGCATCAGTATTTGGTCTTCCAAGAAATGGAACTAATGTGTCACCAAAGGCCAATTGGTATCCCCAGCCAACCCAACAAACAAGGACTGCTGCGAAAGCGTAAAGGGCCATGAAAGCTGAGTTGAGAGCCCATTTCTTCTTCACAATGCTACCATAAAGGATGACAAGACCTGGCATTGAGACATAATATGATTAAGTAATCGAAAGTGTGCTCTTAGAGGAGCCATTATTTGAAATTTATGGGTTCTGAATTGGCCTTTGAACCCATACCACAGGTTTGTTGCTTGATTCACGATTAAATATTTATACATATTCAATGAATTTCTACCCAAGCAAATGTTGCTGGATTCGTCCAAACTCATACTTAAAATAGACGTTGGAACATGTGATTTGTTAGGGAATATCAAGCGATAGTGGAAGCGCGATGAGGATCGGGATTTGATATTGAAAAGTATAAATAAATTGGGCAAGATAATAAAATGGAGACACAGATTTAACGTGGTTCACCCAATAAATTGGGCTACATCCACGGACAACAAGGAGCAAAATATCACTAT
>JAOTQJ010000111.1:19246411-19263557 GCA_025642045.1 Solanum sejunctum | reverse complement strand
ATTTAATATAACTTTAATTTATAATTATAAAATTAATCTATTTTTTTAATTTTATATTTAATTAAATAATTAGATCATTCTTTTTTAAATAAAGGAATGAATACTTACTAATAAATTTTCAATACAAGTAAAAATTTATTCATGCATGTTCACCAGGAAACCCAAAAAATAAAATGAAAATGTTTCAATAGGAGGTTAGACGTTGCTGTCTACTGCATATTGGTCCATTGTGGCGTTACTTACTAGACTTGATGAGGGCTTTTATTCATTATTTTGATAGCTAGCCAGTAGCCTTATTGAGCAGTAGATACAAATTATTAAATTATTAGTTAGAGGAGATAATTATAATTATTTTTTATTTTAAATTAATTACATTTTTAATTTTTTTTAAAATTTTAAAATAATTGAATTATTCAAAGTTCAAAATTTAAGATGAATATTTAAATTTTTTTTTATATTTGTCTTTTTATTATTGGAGTTCTATATTTTCTACGACATAACTTTACAATATATATTTATTATTTTAGAAAGGACAATATTGAAAAGTATAATATAAATTTTATCTTTGAATGTTTTTATTAATATATATATATATATTACCTTATAAATATAATTAAAATGACACAAAGAAGAGTATCGGCTTTTATCCCCCACCTTTTTTTCCCTTAAAACTAGGGTGGCCCTTAAATTTAGGAGTAGTTTAATTCAATACAAAGTTATTTAATAATAATTTCAAAAATCTAGTTTTTGAAATTAGACGAGGAGTATTAAAATTTTGGGATTAAGTTTATATCAATATTTAATCATACTATTACTAAATAGTGGATGAATGCAGTTCCAAAATTATTATCTTCATGAAAAGGACCATATTTACAGAAATTGTCAAACATAAATCTTTTACAAACAAGATAATTAAAAATGCTCTTTAACTATTTAAAATTGAAAACAAATATCTTCAATTGATAATTTAATTTTGTACATAATTTTGTCCAAACATATTTTCTTAGAAAGTCTCTCTCTCTATATTACTTTACTACTTATTAATAAAAGAATAAGATAACAGTTTTTGATCGCAACTGCCTGCTTGAGCAGTTTTCAATTATCCTGTTTGCTTTAGGTGTCTGCTTCTTCTGCTTTATTATATGAGGCCAATAGAAAAATATTTCGTGAACTTTTTAATTTAATCTTTTTAAGGAAGTTGTATATTGATATGTCTGCTTCAATTACTTCATAATATTTTTTCAGCTGCTTCAATTATAATTTTACAATAATTTTTGAAATATAGATAAAAAATCTATTGGTGTTACATAAATCAAGACAAAAAAATAATTTATATTGCAGCCTCTGGTAAGTCAACAACAAATAATTTATGATCTTTTTAATTTAATCTTTTCAGGACAGTTGTGTATTGACATGTCTGCTTCAACAATTTCATAATATTTCAATAGTTGTTTTAATTATAATTTTACGGTATCTTCTAAAATATATAGGAAAAATCTAGCGATGTCACATAAATCGAGACTAAATAATAATTTATATTGCGGCTTCCGGTGAGCCAACAAAATAATTTGTGAATTTTTTAATTTAATTTTTTCAAAGCAGCTGTGTATTGACGTGTCTACTTCAATAACTTTATAATATTTCTTTAGTTGCTTTAATTATAATTTTATAATATCTTAAAAAATATATAGAAAAAATCTAAAATTATTTTATAAATTAAAATTAAAAAATAATTTACATTAGGCTCATGGTATCACGAGTCTTCCTATATATATAAAAGTTTAATTATTAATTGATAAACATTTTTATTCAATTTCACAGCTGAAGGATACTATTTTGGTTGTCCAGTTCCATTTTGTGTTAAAACTAGTTTTTCAAGAAGGCTAAGTGTGTGTCATTGTCACAAAGGTCCACAAACTTGTGCTCTTTTTCAAATTGGTAATCTTCAGTCACCCAACTCCATTGAATTCTTCAGAATAGTTTAGTAGCCATTAAAGCTTCGATTTTGAGGATTTTTTTGTTTCTTGCATTTTGGCCAAGTATGGCTAATTCAATTCTAATCTCTGGAGCCCAAAGTTTCAGTCGAGTTTCCCCAAATGGGTTAGGCTTTGTTGGTTCAGATTTCAATGGGAAGCAATTTCCCAATTTGGGTTTACCAAGAACCAGTCGTAAAATCAAAACCCTAGCTCCAATTTGCAGCATTTCAGCATCTAGGCCAGCTTCACAGCCAAGATTCATACAGCACAAGCAAGAAGCTTTCTGGTTCTATAGGTTCTTATCCATTGTGTATGATCATGTGATTAATCCTGGTCATTGGACTGAGGATATGAGAGATGATGCACTTGAACCAGCTGATCTTAATGATAGGAATTTGACTGTTGTGGATGTTGGTGGTGGCACTGGTTTCACTACATTAGGTATAGTTCAGCATGTGGATGCCAAGAATGTTACAATTCTTGATCAATCTCCTCATCAATTGGCGAAGGCTAAGGAAAAGGAGCCTTTGAAGGAATGCAAGATACTTGAGGGTGATGCTGAGGATCTTCCATTCTCAACTGATTATGCTGATCGATATGTATCTGCTGGAAGGTTTGTGCTGCTGACTTTTTAATTTTCTAGCTTAATCTATGACATGCCACACTATCTTGTGTTTTTGATTTTTAGTTATCCTTTCTCTTTCCTTTTTTTTCCTTTTTCTTTTTTTTATATCTAATTTATTTTGCTTGTGTGTTTTTGAGACGAGGGTCCCAAGAAACAACTAGTGAGTTAGTGGTAAGGTCTGCTGCATACATTCTACCCTCTATACTTGCTAGTTTCAATTTGTTTGTCTGGTTTTGACACAACTTATGCAGATTGTAGCAAAGTGCCTTTTTATTCTTGTGGTCTTAAACATGTCATGTGAAAAGTTGAAATTAAAGAGTTTCAAAAAAGGAAAGAGGCGTTTCTATTGAAACGGACTAAAAAGGGAAGAGGAAAAACAAATGGAAATGGAGGGAGTAGTAGATTGCCTTTGGGGTTTTGGATGTTACAGCTAACTTAATCTGATGGAATGGTGTTAGCAGTAGCATTAACTTTAGTGAGTATCAATTTTGATTCATATTTGGACTCAAGTACAACACTTGTATGTTAATTTTCCAAATGATTCAACAAAAGATTCTTAGATGTTTTTTGAAGGAGTAATGGTCATTTTCAAGCGCGGTTTGTGCTTCGCTGTCCCTTCTTGACCTGCTTTGGATGGTATATCTGTTGTGTTAATTGTTGGAAAGCTCTATGCACGTGAAAGAGTATGAGAAAAATCTATATTGACCATAGGTAAGGCAATCACAAGTCAGGGATAGTTTGTATGGATACTCAACTCAGGACTAATAAGTACATATTTTTGGCAGTAGATAAGGTGCATTGATTTGAGTTTTGATATTTTCATTCTTCAACTGAAAAGCTGCAAAGATTTTCTGGAATTTATCGTAATAAAGTTCTTGATCGCCTTTTTCCTCTCAGTATTGAATACTGGCCAGATCCACAACGTGGAATCAGAGAGGCGTACAGGGTTCTGAAACCTGGAGGAAAGGCATGCCTAATCGGTCCTGTGCACCCTACGTTTTGGTTGTCTCGATTCTTTGCTGATGTGTGGATGCTCTTCCCTAAGGAGGAAGAATACTTAGAGTGGTTCGAGAAGGCAGGATTCAAGGATGTCCAACTGAAGAGGATTGGCCCAAAATGGTATCGTGGGGTTCGCAGGCATGGGCTTATCATGGGATGTTCTGTGACTGGAGTAAAGGCTACACCAGGTGATTCACCACTGCAGGTAATTTCTCATGTACCTCCACCAGTTCCCTAACACAAAAGTACTTACCTAGGAGTACACAATTTAGTTTTTCTGATCTGATGGTTTTGTTAACATTGTATGCTTTGTCTTGTTTCTTCTAGTGGGGAGGGAGGTAATTGTTCGAGTGAGCAGTCTGTATAACATCTTGATAAAGTATTATCATTGTTTATCCGTGATATATGACGGAACCAAATTCGCTCAAGCATATTACATTGCTGTAAAATGTTAGAATGCACCTTTAACTTCTTAGCAATTAGCTGAAGTTTCCAAGAATTTTGATGAAATATACGTTTACCGAAGGGATCATGATAGGGACGGAGCTACAAGCATGTCTATGGGTTCAACAGAACCCAATAGTAGCTTTTGGCCGGACCTTGTATTTGTGTTTAAAAATTCTTCTAATATGTATAAATATTTCCTCCATCCCATTTTAGTTGTCATAATTTCTATTTTTAGAGTCAAACTATGTGAACTTTGACTAACATTCTATGATTTATTTTTTCATCATATTGATATGAAAAAAGTTGCAATCAATAATACTTTTCTTATAGTTTTTGAATATCTAAATTTTTATTTTAAAATAATTGAACTTTAAAAATTAGTCAAACTGATTTTCAAAAAGAGCAACATGACAACTAAAATGGGATGGAGGTAGTAATTTATCTAGAACCCAGAAAGTTAAAGTTAATATTTTTGGAATGAACAGGTTGGAGTCATGCCTAACTCCTCCATCGTAAAGATGGAATTTCGGGAAAAAAAAAAGAAGAAGAACCCAGTAAGCTGTTGTCTTTTAGTAAATCCAGAACCTATAAACTCAAAATTTTATTTTTGCCTCTGATGATGATCTAGCTAACATCACGATACCATTTCTTAAACTAATAGCTATATGTTCATTATTTGCAAGTTCTAATTGGTTGCCTTAAGAGTGATTAGGCTTTTTCAGCATCTCCTCTTATCCCATTGGATTCCATAGAAGTTCTTTGCCTCTTATATTTACCTTGTTGTATGCATAATTGCAGCTTGGCCCAAAAGCAGAGGATGTGACAAAACCTGTAAATCCATTTGTCTTTACGCTGCGGTTCCTTCTGGGGGCAATGGCCGCAACATACTATGTTTTGGTTCCTATTTACATGTGGGTTAAAGACCAGGTCGTTCCTGAAGGCGAACCTCTGTGAGAGACCAAACAACTTGACCCTTCTCCCATTGCACCTGGTTCTAGTTCTGCATTTCTACTGTATGCCTTGAATAATCCATTTTAGTTGCCAAAATTATGTTTAGACGTCTTAACTTGATACCGACTAGAGTCCTTTTCTATAGCTCTTTTCAGATGACTTCATTTTAACTTTATAGTGTTTTGCAGTAAATCCTTCCCAAGAGATGGAGAAATCATGGGTTACCCATCGATTCGATATCGATAGTTGGGATGACGGAGTTGATGAACACCAATAAAAGGAAAGATGGTGAGGGTTAATTTAAAATTGTAAGGATCATGTTTTTCAGTTAAGCTCACCAATATGATCGTCATACTAAATAAAAATTTAAAAAATAATTAAATGCATGTAAATAATAATCAAAGTTTAATAATTAAATATGGTGTTGTAAGAAGGATGAAGAGCTCTGGAATATACCGAAAATTTTTACTATAGATGAAGGATAAGTATGAGATTGTGCTTGTGAGATGAGCAAGTTTGTCACGATTCAAACTAGGGTCTAGATGTGATACAACGCAAAGAGAACTCGAAGGGATTCCATGCAAATCTGTTAACATATTACTACACATCTTTAGTTGCGAAAGTAATTTAATATATTAAAAAAGTAGAAATAAGGGCATAGGGACTAAGGGGAAACTTTCATTTTATAAAAATTTCAAGAGAGTCAAACTTATAACATTTTTATATATTTGTTCAATAACCCTCTAAATATAAAACTTAGTGAGAGTTATGTTAATCTTCTATGTATCATTCTAATTTTATCGGATGTCCCCGATTGAAAGGACGGATGAAGTTATCCAAGGTGGAATATATCAAAAAATTTAGAAAGGAATAAATATGAGGTGACATACAAAAGTTGTGTGAGGCTCCATTTATAATTTACCAAGTGGACTATTCAGTTTCATTTTCAGAAAAAAAGCCAAAGTCCCCCTCTCTTCCTTTTTAGACTTTTTTTTTTCCTTTTGTTCAATTTTTCTAACTCTTCCCTTGTATAATTATGTTAAATTTTGCTGTCCTTTTTTTAAACTTTTATTTTATTTATGAGAATACATTTTCTTGCCTGATTCATGTTATTTTTAACATTTTGATATTATTTTTCTATTCCATATAGCTATTTAACATTATTTATCAATTAACAAATTAAAATATAATTAATTATTTTTTTCATTTTATCTGAACAATTAGTTCTTCTTGAAAGTAAAAACAAGAGTTGTAAAAAAAATTCTTAAGGAGTAAATTAGTAAAATTGTCATCTTTTTAATTTATAATTTTTTAAAGGACGTGTGTAAAGCAAAATAAAAAATAAAAAATGAACAATTGATATAAAAAACAAACAAAAAAAAAATATAAAGTGATTTGTTCTCTTGTTCTTCTCTCAACAATTTCATAAATACTTAAATCCATAAAATATTTTCTAGCAAAAAAATATAACGAAAAGAGCATCAATCATCTTGACAAATAAGTACACAAGTTTTGGCACTATTCATGAAATTCAAAACCGAAAAGCATTCACAAAATAATAATATGTTTAATAGCTTGCATTTTGAGGATAAAAAAATTATCGTATAAATTGACGGAGAGAATATTTATATATATAGTTGTTTATTGAAATATTTTGTTATTGCCTAAACTTATGTAATTATTTGTCACAATTATTGATGCTCTTTTCATTTATTTCTTTTTATCGGAGAATATTTGATGAATTTAAGTGTTTAGGATATTGTTGAAAAAAGAATAAAAAAATAAAATAATTTTATATCCTTTTTATATTCTATATTAATTGTATATTTCCTTTAAGAAATAATAAATAAAAATGATCGTTCTACTAATTTACTCCTTAAGAACGTTTTTACGAGTTTACAAATCTTTTTTACACTTGCAAGAAGAATTAATTGTTACAATAAAATGGATTTTTTTGATTAATTATAGATTTTGTTAATTAAAAAATTATTTTAAATAACTATTTGTTATCCTTTGAAAAGTTAATTTTTTTTTGAGGTTATGAGTAGGGGTATTTATGGATCGATTTGACCAAAATCAAATTAACTTAATTTGATTTTTAAATTCTCAAAACTAAATCAACTCAATTATAATATATATTTATCGGTTTGATTGTTATTGATTTTGGTTCGATTTGGTTTGGTTGTTCGGTTATTAACCATATATAAAAATAAAAGCAATGATACATTTAAAATGGAGAAAAAGTAATAACAATTAATTCAAAACAAAAAATAGTCGGAACGACTAATATTATAAAACTTTCAATCACTAAATTTACTATGAAAAAGTTTCAAAATATACCATTTTGGTCTAGAAGAAAAAACTAGTGACATTTCTAGTCCCTCTAAGAATTGTTATAGACATCCATATATATGAAATTTAATAACTCGTTTGAGTATTTATACTTTCATAGTAGATTAAAAAATAAAAATTATTTTTAGAAATAATGTATTATGTATGTATAATTATAAAATATATGAATATAATTTTGTCGATTTGATTCAATTATTTCTTTAATTTTTTCGAACAAATCCAAATTCAAATGAAATACTATCGATTTTTAAAAAACTAAACCCAAACCAAACCAACATCAAAATAAATTGGTTTATTTAATCGATTTGGTTCGATTTTTCGATTTGGATCAGTTTTTATCTAAACCATGAACACCTCTAATTATGAACATGCATCTTAATTTAACTCTTTTTAAATACGTAGCGATTTAAATAATTTTAATTAATATGACTTTATCTATCTCAATATAACATAAAAAGCTATTAAAAAAAATAAGAAAAATAAATTACATAAAAGGAGAATTGGAGAATTACGTTAGAGAGAGAAAAAAATAACGAGTTACTAATTCTTAATACATTATTATTTTTATTGTGCATTTATTTTGTTATTATGTTATCTTCAATCTAATTTATTTTTTTAAATGTAAAAACTTAAAGTACTCTATGTCAGGGGACGAATGAATGAAAAGCAGAAGTGGAGGAGAGAGAAGAGAAGAGGAAAATTATAAAGATTTGGACTCACAAAATATATTTTTATCTGTTAAATAGATCTTTCACACAACTATGATATGGTATGCATGTGAAAAACTAACAATATGAATTCAGTACAAATAGCGTCTGGAAAGAGTGAAATGTAGGCAGTTTATGAGATAGAGAGTGAAATGTAGACAGTTTATCACTGTCTCATGAAAATAGTGAAGCTGTTTCTAGGTATTTTGTGGAAAACTATGCTTTTCATTTCATGCTGAAGATAAAATAGAGGGCTCATGTGAATCTAGCTGATGTATTTCAGAATTACTTTGATAGATGTAGGCAAACTGATCAACCTAATAGAGGATCCCAATATACTTTTAGAGACAACAAAGATGAAAGAATTTTCTCAAAGATAGACTAGATAATTTCCTGATTGTGAAACTAAGTTTCTATTAAAGGGTATAAGAGATCACTATCCAATTCTGGTTTTAAATATTGTCATGTTGGAGTACATATTCTGAGTTTGTACAAGAGAATAGAGTACTCCAATTGAGGGGTACAATATGTACAAAGTATTCAGAAGGCTAAAGCTATTGAATCCTATACAGATTATGAAAAAAGTAGGGAGGCTTTGCTTAGAATAAAATTCTGTTTCAGCAGGATCACAGTAATAGACAGTTACAAAAGGAAGAGAAGAGCTTAAACAGTAAGTTTAGAAGATCAAACTTACTGTTATTTGTTTTGTTTTTCGAGAACAACTTGATTAAATTTCAAAGTTAGTTAACTCTTAATATTTGAAATCTAATGTTTTACATTTAGTTCCTATTTCAAGAACCACCATTAATATTTTGCATTTAGTTTTTAATTTATCCTTATCATTAATTATAGTAATTTTTTTATTATATTTTTTAAGACTATTTTTTTATATTCAAAGAATGATACGATAAAATTATCATAATAGTGAATAAGTATTGTTAGATGGAGAGAGGTAAAAAAGCTAAATTTGATGCACTAAAGCTCTGCATAAGGTTAGACCACAAAGATCTATCATATTACTTGCATTTCTTTTAGAAATTATTTTTAATACTTGAATTGTGACCTGTGACAACAACTTTACTGATACTTTTTCTATTAGATTGAGGACCTCTAGTAATGCTCAGCCATTAATTGCTATTCCTCCTTGTTTTTCTAAACACCCTTTTCAGTGTTCTACCCTTTTCTCTTTGTATTTCCTTCCACAACTTTGAACTTTCAACTTCACAGATAAAATAACAGTTAAATTTTTCTTACATTCCCTTCCACAAGAACCTAGTAAGAATGAACACAATCACACAAATGAAAAAATTGCAATGACCCAAATGAGGAAATCAGTTTAAAAGCTTGGATCTTCCACTGAAGTAAGAAAAAATTGACTCCCCTTTTTCTCTTTTAATGTAAAGTTCAAATCTTTGTACTGATAATCAGTTCTTTTTTATGAAAAAAATGACCCCCTTTTTCCTTATAAGTGTAAAGTTCAAATCTTTGTACTTATAAATCAGTTCTTCTTTTTGCAGAGTTATGGAGAGAAACAGTTACGAGGTCCTTGATTGCAAGATCAGTGGACCTAGAGAAAGCTGCAAAGATGTTTTGTCAGTGGAAAAAATGGAGGGATGAAATAGTCCTCAGAGTAAAGTTCCATTTTCATTTTTGAGATGAAGGTCTTTAGTAAAACAGTCTTTTTATCGAGCTAGTAGTAAGATTTGCGTACATTTTTTCTGGGATCTTCATTGGTATGTTGTTGTTGTTGTTCTAAGTTAGTACACAACTTTTGATCTTGTTTGTGTTTAGTTATTATTTCAGAAAGTCACTCCTTTTTTTGAGTTCAATCTTTTTCAAGTAATTATTAGTTGAATGACCATCGAACTCGTTTTTCTTAGAAGACATGTTCTTGTTGGTTCACTCAATGATGCCTTTTTATCTTGCTAATGGGCCATTGGACAAGTCTTTAATTTAGTCGTTCTTATCTGCTATGGAATTTCAAATTTGACAGATGAAATTCCAGGATATTGTCATGCAGTAAAAGTAACTTGTAGTTACCTATGACCAAAGAGTGACTCTTTAGCTATGTTGCTCGGACTCTTCAAAAAGGTCAACGGGTGCATGTCGTATCCTTCCAAAATAGTGTATTTTTGAAGGATCTGACATGGGTGCGGTACCATTTTTGGAGAGTCCGAGTAACTTAGCTCTTCAGTATGAATTTTGTAGTTTGGGCAAGTTGTAGGACTTTGGGCCTCAGTTGACAAACTATTCCAACTTGTCTTTTGGTACAAATCTTAAATACCATTTAGTCTTAATTTGACAAATAATTTAATCAACAAGATCCAGAATTCTCTCTTCTACCAACCACTATGTAACTTATCTTTCCATTCCATTACATTTTCCAAATCAAGAACTCACAACTTCCTAGTCTTCCACATTCCTCCTACTTCTTGTTTGGTAAGAAACTAACAATCATCGATATGGCGGCGTATGCTGCTGTGACTTCTCTTTTACACCGCCTAGATCAACTCTCATAAACTGATCATTCAACACATTGTGTTAGTGACAGAAAAGAGCAAACTGAAGTCCTCAGTGAGAAATACACCTTTCATAAAAACTTCTTGAGGATTTTTCAAATGTTTTCCATGAAGATATGAAGATGAAGCATTTAGAAAGGATGATCCAAGAAGCTGCTCATGGGGTGGAAGATTCCATTGACTCATTTGTATATGATAGCAATGTTTTAGTACTAAGAAGGTTAATACGAAGAGAGGCTGAAATGATCTTTCATCAAAACTTGGAATATGCAGTTGAAGAAATTGGTTTGATACAAAGAGAGGTTATAAAAAAGATAAAGGTCAGCAGGTTCAACAGAAAAGTCTCACATTCAAGAGATAGTTCATCTCAGTTCCCTTTGGATCAAAAAGATATAATTGTTGGACTAGATGAAGACTTACTAAAGATAAAAGATCAACTCATTGTGGAATCATCAAGACTCGAAGTAGTCCCTATTATAGGTATGGGTGGTATGGGCAAGATCACACTGGCAAGAAAAGTTTATGATGATTCTTTGATTGCATACCATTTTTATGTACGAGCATGGACCAGCGTATCTCAAGAATTTGACATGAGAGAGATTTTTCTTGGTATTCTTCGCTCCATTGGCACAGTCAACAATGATGTAGAAAGAAATGTTACTAATGAGCAATTGGCTGATAGAGTTTATCGAAGTTTAAAAGGGAGGAAGTATCTTATTGTCTTAGATGATATGTGGTCTATTGAGGCTTGGAAGCATGTAAGGAGATCTTTCCCAGATGATCATAATGGAAGTCGAATCGTGTTAATCACGAGGCTTGTAGATGTTGCCTCTTGTGCTTGCTCTGGCAATTCCCTTCAGCAGATGCGTTTTCTGAGTATGGAGGAAAGCTGGACTCTTCTACGCGATAAGGTCTTTGGGAACGGTGGTTACCCTATCAAATTGGAGAAAATTGGGAGGTACATTGTCCATCAGTGCCAAGGACTGCCACTTGCAGCTGTTTCAATTGGTGGACTACTTTCGAAAATGAGCAAGGAAACAGGTTCTTGGGAGAATGCTGCAGAAAAGGTAGGATCACTTATGACAAGTGACACTATGGATTGCTTTTAACATACTTTCTTTGAGCTACAATCACTTGCCTCAGTACTTGAAAACATGCTTCCTTTATATGGGAGTTTTCGAAGAAACCCATGAGATCCCAGTCTGGAAGTTAATAAAGTTATGGATTGCTGAGGGCTTCATCAAGAAAGTTGAACATAAAAATCTAGAAGATGTGGCAGAGGCAAATTTGAGGGAGTTAGTTGATAGAAGTTTGGTTTTGGTGGGGAAGCATAGTTCCCTAGGAAAAATCAAGACTTGTAAGATGCATGATCTCGTTCGAGATATGTGTTTGAGAGAAGTCCATAATGAGAACTTTATACACTTCAAAACGAGGTATGACCACAACGATTTTTTAGAAAAAGTGGAATGTGGACTGTCTATGTCATGTAGATGATTTCAGTAAATACACACAAGTGGACTTTCTAAACATATGCCACTCATGCGTTCTGTTTTTATCAAATATCCATATGATTTTTGTTTCCCCTCGCTATCATGCTTTAGATTACTTAGGATATTAGATGTTTGCTTTACTTCCCTTTTTCTACCGTTCTGAGTCCATATCAGAACTTGTCCATTTGAGGTATCTTGCTTGTCCATTCTTCGATGGCCTTGTTGAATCCATATGCAAGCTTCCGAATATACAGACCTTTGGTTTTCATGATAGAGGTTCATCTGGTTTCTTTACGACAACTCAGTCTCTAGCATGGGATGTTTTGAATATGCCTCAACTAAGACATATCCATACAAAAAACTCTGGTCTTTTAATACACCCACCTACATCATTAATTTCTGGGAGGGAGAATCACTTACAAACGTTAACCGGATTAACTCCATCATCTTGTAAAGATGAGGTACTTGTAAGACTTCCAAATTTGAAGAAGTTGGGAATTTTGCTTATTAATGATTTAGTCATTACTGAGAAGTGTTATTGTCTTGATAATCTTGTGCATTTAACACAGCTTGAGAAGCTCAAAATTAAGTTCAAAGAGGAATATCTGCGAGCTATCAGGTGGCTGAGGACAGATAAGACTGACCCTATCGCTCCGCGGCTACACATTCCACATTGTGACAATTTCCCACCTAAACTTATGAAGTTAAGCCTACAATGGGAAGACATGTACTTCCTCAGAAAATTACCTACTCTCGAGGTTCTGAAACTCAAACATCATGCATTCCATGGACAAATATGGAAACTAAACAATGAAGACGAAGATGGATTCTTGAAGCTAAAGTTTTTACTTCTTGAGAGCATGCATCTGAAACAATGGGAAGCAACAAGTTATCATTTTTCAAGCCTCGAACACTTAGCAATAACAGATTGCTATTCGTTGGAGCAAATTGCTGTCGACTTTGCAGAGATTCAGACACTACAGGTGATTCAACTACACAAATGTATGCTTTCTGTTCTTCTTTCAGCAGAGCAAATACAAGAGGAGCAACGAAGCTTGCGAAATGATGACCTCGTTATCCGTGTGAACTATGTACGTGAGCAAACATTCTCAAAAAGTTTTAAACATTTTCATCTAGAAAAACATAACGCAAATTACTCTTGGAATAGAGTCCAACAACTTTTTTAACTGAATTTTCCTACATATAGCTCTTTTCTTGGATATAACTTTTTATTTCTTATGAATTTTAGGCTCATCTGATATTGATTTTTATAAGGTGCTAATTACAATTGGTTTGTTCATTGCAGATGAAAAGATTAGTTGATGGTTCAACTTGTTTGGGACTGAGACGTAGTTTAGGGGCGGAGGGGTTCATGCAAATCCCTTCGACGAAAAATTATACTATTTTGTACATGGTTAAAATATTTCTTTTTATGTATATGTAGTATATGGCGAACCCTCTTTCACTAGTTTGTGTGGCTACTTCTTTAGATTTTGAACTCCCTTATTGAAAATCTCAACTCCATCACTGACGTAGTTTAGTGAATTGTATATCTTGAATAACTTCTCTTTTAATTGAAATTGATTCTATCAATCATTTCTCGGCAGCATAACATGGTTTTCATCCATACCAGACACACCCTTAGGGGCTGTTTGGTAGCTGGTTAAGCTCCAACTTAATACATGAATAACAAAAAGTTATTCATGTATAAATTTTGTACATTGTTTGATTTGTAAATAGAATAAAAGTCATTCATGTACTAATTATATACAATATTTGGTTGATATATAATTACTATATGAATAACTTTCACTTGTCACTATTTTACTTATCGAGGTCAAACTAAGTGAATTTTGACTAATATTTTAGATATATATTTTTTTATCATATTAATATGAGAAGAGTTACAATTATTAGTATTTTTCATATAGTTTCCAATCAAATAAATTTCAGATTTCAAATATTAAAGTTAAATAATTTTGAAATTTAGTCAAGTTGTTCTCGAAAATAAATCAAGTGACGGGTGAAAATGAAGAGAGAAATCCGTTACCCGAACCTCTAGTAATGTTCAGCCATTAATTGCTATTTGCAGAATACTTTCAAACCATTGTGGGGATTAATGGAGGACAAACAAACAAAACTAAATCAACCATGGATACAGATTGTCTATGAAAGATCAATGTTTGAGGTCTTTTTCTGTTAGAGATGTTAGAATTGCTATGTTTAACATCAAAAGCCCTGGACCTGATGGTTATGGGAAGGTTGCCTAGGAGTTGAGGTCTTTTTTGGAAGCCCTGATTTTCTGTTTCCTTGTGTACTAGGTCAAACTTTTAATTTTAGATTTCCAATTGAAATACAGTTATGTTAGTCCTTGTGTGCATCAAGTAAGTGTGATGCTATCCTGTCTTGGTCGCATCTTTATTATTCTTGTGTAAAAAGTAACACTGGTTTGCAAGAAAACATAGGAATTGTTGTTGATTCAGTGGCTTTATAACGACTTGCAATATTTGATTGATGCTATTATATATCTTTCTTTTGACTTTGGATTTTATCTCCATGTGTTCTTACATTTATACGTATGCATGTGTAAATGAGAAAGGATGAATATAAGGGTTGCAAAAAGTTACAGTCGGTTGGCTCAAAATTCTCCTTGAGGTTTCAACTTCGAATCCTAGGTTCTAAATCTTTCCTCTTAGTATCCGCCACTGCATGTGAGTATGTATGTTGGAAATATGAGTCTTTGTATGATCTTACAACTATTCAGACCGAGGCTTCTGCCTGATTTCCTTATTTGTCACCTATTTTCCAATCTCTTATGCCAATGATCATTTTCTGTAGAGAGACTATATGAGTGATGATTATATCTCTTTCTCTCCAAAACTTTGCATATGCTAAATGTGCTCGTTTGAGAATGTGCTAGCGAGAGAAAATATTTGTATTCCTTGTAGAAATTTTGTGATTCATATTATGGAGTTATGCAGGTTTCACCTATTATATAAATTCTCTTCGTCTAGCTACTGAATCGAAGTTCATCTTTACTCATCTCTTCTTCTTAGACTCAATATGTATCTGTTAAGTCAACCAAAACCTTTTGTGTCATTTTCAGGTCAGTCAAGACTTAACATAAGCATGACTTTGTGCTTTCTGGTCTATCAACCAAATGTACTGTTTGATAGTTGAAAAGGTTCTCCTTCAGATTTGGTTATGACTATAAAAAATGGTTTCATGTGTATGTCTCCACTTGATAGATTCTGTGATATAACCCAATTGCCACCAATTCATTCAAAAACTACTTTTCCAAGGGGAGTCGTTTCATAACGCTTTTGCTCCATCATCTCCTTTCCTATTGTATCTCTAGTATATTTGTTAATATTTGATGATGGATGTGATGCTTTTGGTCTGTCTTGCTTTCATATAAACATTTTGTACGGGAGATCCAATTTGAGATTTTTGTGATTTTTTATCCATTACATTTTATCTTTTGATGTGTTTATTTTAATATTTCAGGTCCAACAATTTGATATTCGAAACTTTTGCCTATGGAAGATTTCAATATGATGAACACTTACCAAAATTCTATCAAGACATTATTTTTTGTTGATCAATTTTACAAATTGTATAACTATATTTTTTAAGTTGTGATATTATAGTTGTTTGAATCTATACTTTGTTTTAGTTGTTTAGATTTTATGAGATTACATTTATTCTATGAATTAATATCATACGTTTTTTAGTATTTGAAAATTTTTGTTGCCTGTAAAAAGGGTTCCTTTTGATATTAATTTTGTTGGGGTTTACCGGTTATAAAATCTATAATTGCAACAAAACTTTTGTTGTTAAAGATAGCAGCTTTTAGCGGTAATTTTATTAAAGTTATCGGCTATAAAAATGAATGCTATTGATTTAACAACTATTTTAGTTGCCGCTAAAACTAATACATTCTAGTGGCAATTTAGTTGAGTTCATTGGCTATAAAAATAGATACTACATGAGCGTAACTAACTCTTCTAGATTTGATTTATCAGTTATCTTAATTGCCGCAATTAATTGCCACTAAAATAAATTTGTTTTAGCAGCAATTTAGTCACATTTATCGACTAAAAAAATGGGTGCTACATGAGCACAACTAACCACTTTGAATTACCTTTAGCAGTCATCTTAATTGCCGCAACCAATTGCCACAATCAAATGAGTTTTTGCGGCAATTGGGGCCTAGTTTTACCAGCGCTTGATTGAATGGCCGCGAAATTCTTTGCCGACCCCCGAAACAACGGCCATAGTTCATTTGCTGGTAAAAGCTATAACAACTAATATTATAGCTGCTAATGCAAATTTTAAATGCCGCTAAATCCCCTTTTAGTAGTAGTACATGTTTAGAAAATGCAGGTCGCGGAGATAAGGATGTTGAGATGGATGCACAGACATATCAGGAGTGATAAGTTTAGAAATGAGACTATTCGGGAGAAGTTAGAGGTGGCCCCTATGGCTGACAAGATGAGGGAAGCGAGACTGCAATGGTTTGGACATGTGCAAAGAAAAAATACTGATGCTCCTGTTATGAGTGTGAGAGGTTAGATTTAGGGATTACACAGAGGGGTAGAGGTAGACCAAAGAAGTATTCGGAAGGTGATAAGACAAGATATAGCAAAAAATTTTCTCACTGAGGACATGACCTTAGATAGAAAAGAATGACGGTCACATATTAGGGCAGAAGGCTAATAGGCTAGTAGGAGTACGTTGATGTCTGACCTTGTGTTTATAGCAGGTTAGTAGAATTAGTCATGTATCCTGTGTTGTCATTATCCATCATATATTTGTTATTTTTATTGTGTTTACATTCTATCAATTGTTTTTCATTATTAGTCGTTTTACTCATTTTTTTCCTTTGATTTCCCCCTTTTTTTTCATATCTAGTATCTTTTGTTTATGGGGCTTAACTTTTGAGACGAGGATTTTTCGAAAATATACTTTCTATCTCTATGAGGTAGTGGTAAAGTCTACTTACATTTTGTCCTCCCCATACCCCATTTGTGAGATTTCACTGGGTGCATTGTTGTGTATATTAGATAAGTAAGGATAT
>JAOTQJ010000111.1:19234603-19246311 GCA_025642045.1 Solanum sejunctum | reverse complement strand
CATGTCCTCGGTGAGATCAAGTTTCAGCATATCTTATCATATCACCTCCCCACCATACTTCTTCGATTTGCCTCTACCCCTCCATGAATTCTTACATCCAGCGTCTCGCACCTCCTAATAAGAACATCGATACTTCTTCTCCGCACATGTTTAAACCATCACAATCTCACTTTCCTCATCTCATCAAATCTATCAAATTTATATCTTGATATGTTCATAATAATCCCGTTGCCATCCTTCCTGGCTAGCTCTTGCATCAAATATCTGGTTAACTCATAATATTGACTACTGTCTAGTAGGAGATGAATTTTTACAGAGAGCAACTATAATGAATATGATTATTAAGATTGGAAAAATGTCATATTTATTCTTGTACTATCAAAAATAAAAATAAGTTTTTTTGATAAAATCAATGTCGAACTGCTTGTTTACTGAAACACAAAATGATAAAATTATGTTAACAATCCCAGGTAAGCAACTGAGAAGAAACTATAGGCTATGTTTTTTGCAAATTTAGTCACTCATATATGAGCTTGAAGGGTGCACCGATTAGTTTATCCCGGTGGAACTGAGATCCTCATAGGAAACTAGACCTCTCTGTTGAGCTGGGGAGGTTGATCTCGAACTATTAGGTGATGCAGACCCTGCTTTCCTACCGTGCTTCCTTGGAGCAGCAGCAGCAGGGGATCGAGTCGTCGTAGCGTCACGGCTTCTAGATCTTGAGGCTGACCTCCTAGTGGGAGGAGAACGCTGATCTACCACACGAGGCCCAAGACGTGACTTCAATCTGTCACTGATTGTCAGATTCTTTTCTCTAGGGGGAGGACTTCGCGAAGGGCTCCTACTTCAATGACTCTCACGCCTAGGGCTGTGAGAAACGCTCCTACTTCGACTTCTGCGCCGGTATCTAATGAACAAAGAAAACAAAAAGGGGGTTAAATGATGTGAGATTATTTTTACATGCTTATAATCCCTAAAAGGAATAAAAGAGTCGACCAAAAACTCAGATATCATAAGACAGAACAAATCAAACGCTGAAACTTTGGATGTATGAAAAGACATTCAGAACAAAGAGACCATAGAGAGGAACTCGAGGAAAACCTGGGTGGACTTCTGCCTCTTGGCGACCATCTGTACTGTCCTGGTGGAGAGCGACCAGAATAGCTTCTATAGCTTGAGTACCTAATAAGATGACAATGTATTTTATATTAACAGGCTTGCACCTCTCAGACATTTTTACTTTCGAACTTGATTTACCTATCACGATTCCCCTGAAAATTTCTCCCACCCGGATAATAAGGCCGGTAAGATGAACGCTCAGGAGATGGGGTGCGATAGCGTCTTGCAAATGAATAACGATCAGTGAAGCCACGGCCTTTTCGGATTCGTATGGAAGTTCCATCTGGAAAACGGTTTCCAGATAAATCCCTGCCAGGACTAGAGCGAGACGGCTGAGTAGCTTTTGGTGAAGGACTCTTTGAAAAACTTCTCTCCCTTGATTCAATTTGAAGAGTTCCACCATTTTGACCAAGTCTTTCAGGAACTTTTTCCGGGCTCATACTACGACTACTGCGGCTGGGTCTTGCCTTTCCCTTAGGACTTGGTGTTGCACTCCTGTTTATCATGCAAATAGAAAGAATCCACTTGTTGAAGCTACATAACTACTATGAGCAGCCACATCATACAGCATTCAGTAAAGCCAAGGAAGGAACCTGGATCTGCTTGAATTATCAGATTGAACATTTTTGGCAAGATTCCTGACAGTTTGTACATCTCCACCACGACCATTATTTGGAAGCTTACCGTTCTTAGATATTTCACCCTCTTCAAGTTTCTGTTGCTGCTTTGAAACAGCTTGTCCTTTGAGGGGGATTGATGATCTCTTCCCCAAACCTGTAACATAAGATCAATGAATAAATTGGTAAATCTTCTTATAATTCATGATTTTCCACCTCCATGAATAAATTAAAAATGACCTTTTCGTGCAGAATTACTGGGCCTGCCATTTTCATCATCAGAGCTATCACTGCTGCTGCTGCTCATACTCTGACTGTCAGTGCCACTAGAACTCTCAGAGCTCCTAAACGCAATGAGAACAAAATAAATATACTGAACCAGCAACCAAGTACAGCTTAACAACACATCAGGGTTGACAATAAATGATACCACTTGCGTCTCAATCTTTTATTTTGATGCACTCTTCTCCTCGTCCTCTTTCTGTCTTTTTTCTTCCCATGTCGACTCCTTTCTTTCTTAGTGGACCTCTTCCTCTTCTTGCGTCTTCCATCACCTGAAGAACTAGAAGAATAGGAGTCCAGCTTAGAATCTGAGTCAGAGTCTGAAGAGGAATCAGTATCTGTCTCAGAACTGTAAGAATCAGATGAAGAGTATCTCTTCTTTTTCTTTTTCTTTCTATTGGAGGATGATTTGCGTTTTCCCTTTTCTCGACTGTCTGAATCATCATCAGAGGAAAGAGCTCTCGTGGACTTCTTATTTTTCCCTGGAGACGAGGCAAAAATATATGAATGAACAACAGCAACAAGACCACACAACAATCTCTTAAAATAGATGAGGCAGTGACACTGCAGCAGAGCAGAAACATCTTCAGTCTTGGAGAGAGTATCACCTTTCTCTGCTTTGGTTGTAACATTACTTTTCTTCTCAGACATTTCGCCACAATCCACAATTTTCACAAGCCCGGATGGCTTCCCGCTGTCTGTTCCCAGCTGTTCAATTTTCCTCACAAAATCCATTCCCTTTACAACTTTTCCAAAAACAACATGCTTCCTGCAACAGAAACAAGATGCTTCATGATAAGAATTAGGTATTGATGAACTGTAATAACCAAAGTCATTTTTTCTCCTCCTAGTAGAGGATTTGAGAACAAGAAAACATGGTTGAAACTACCGTGCACTCATAAATAAGATAAATACCCGTCAAGATGGGGAGTTCTCTTGAATGTAATGAAGAACTGGGATCCATTTGTATTAGGACCACTATTTGCCATCGAGAGAAGACCAGCCTCAGTGTGTTCAACTTCAAAGTTTTCATCTAATGGAGAATAAAATTACCATCAGCAACATTCATATTACCACTTATCCAACATTGAAAAAGTATATGTACTAATCTACCTGGAAATTTCCCTCCATATATACTCTCTCCACCAGTGCCTGCAAAACATTAAAATTTCGTGCCTTACTTGTCTGGGCAAGAAGTTGGAAGTTAAAGATCCTCTGCACCGATTGACAGTTCAGGGCCCAGAAGGAGAAAAAGCATACCATTCCCTTTGGAGAAATCACCACCCTGTAGAAAACAGAAAGAGGTCATGGGACTGATGATAAATCCCCCATATATTGACTAAGTGGGAAAATCTAGAAGCCCTATGTAGATTGTGAAAAAATCATAAAGGCAAAAAAAGCTTTATTTTTAAATGACAATTATAGTCGTCAAGCCAAGCCCAAACTAGCTCATGAAATGGATCAGCTGATACTCACCCCTACACAATTAATTTCTCATTTGAAATAAAAGACAAGTATAACAGATATAGATGTACAGTGCTTCACGAGAGATCCATAAAATCTGTAAGGCAGCCCCTTCTTAATCCCATACCTTAGGAGAGAAGCTCACAAAAAGAATTCACTCATGATATTGGAGGGACGATAAGATGCAGCTCTATGATTTAAGGAGACATTTGATGTGAGGTATAAGATATAATAATTCCAGGATAAAATGTAGGATTATTTTATCCCATGTTTGGTTGAAGGTATTAGGTAGTCCTTGGATTATTTATCCCACCATTTTTGACTTAGTGATGGGAAATCCCACATACATGGTGGAATAACTTATCCTAGGATAACATTTTCCCAACCAAACGAACCTTAAGAGTATAATTTTGCCGATGCCGGAAAAAAAAGAACTTGTGAACTTCGAACCCAAATTCCAGAATTATAACATATCAAGCTGGACAATACAATTGCTCTTCCTATGAAACCCAAGCTTAGGTAAAATAGTTATTAAAGTACACCAATTCCTACATTGTTTATTCTCAAAGGACAAAGAATACAAATACCAAAGAGAGAGAGAGAACATACTTGTGCCATAAACCCTTTTATTACACGATGAAATAAGCATCCTTTGTAGTGCAGAGGTTTCCCAGTAGATACTCCAACTCCTTTCTCACCTTCAAAACATAACATACCATAGAAGTCACAACTCATAAGATCAACCAATTATACTCGTGAAATCGTCCAAGCACTGAAAGCCAATAAAAGGAAAATAATATTAATGTAGGAAATGAAAACAATGAGAATAATCAAAAGATCCATGCACAATGATCCATTGTTATACAGGAATATGTGATTTCTTAATGACTCTGTGCACACATGAAAAAACAAAATACTTGAATTTTAGAACCAACCTTTTCCCTCATCGCAAAATATAATAAAATTAGCAGTGTTACGAAAATGACCATCAAGTCTAACTCAACCCCAGCGACTAACTCATTTACGTGAGGGTTTATTTGAGACCCCCTTTTTTTGTTAAGTAATATGTTCCATAAAAAGCATCAAGGAGACGCAAAGTTACAAGGAAAATAGTTACAGGTGACATAATGACAAACGGAGTATTCAGCTCAATTCGGCTCCTACACAACGTGTTGATCTAAAACTAGGGAGCTAACAACGTCTAGAAAATGCTCAGCACTAAGGGCTGGGGTCAACTTTGAGCAACAAAAAAGGTTAAGCAACCATACAGCTTTAAAAGAGTGAATTGAAGTTGAAATGCCATCAAAACATCTCTTGTTCCTTTCTGTCCACAAACAAAAAAGATAGTAGTAGGACTCATCAATCAGATTTTCTTGATCACCTTATAAACTTTCCATAAATTCCAACGCAAATGTGCCCGTCTCATGTTCATTGGCATAACCCAGGTCAGGCAAAAAAGGGTGGAAAACATGTTCCAAACAACAGTACCTACTGGACAGTGTAGAAACAAATGATAACAGATTCCAGATCCTTGTTAAGTAGGTATTATCTGTTAACCTGCAGAAGTCCTTTCCTGTGAAGGATGTCTAGTATTAGACAAGATTCATATGAGACAATCCAGTTGAAGCATATGACCCTAATAGGTAGTTTGGTCCTCCAAATCAATTTCCATGACAAAGAATCCAACACGTGATTTTGTTTGCATATCTGCTTGTAACAGTCCTTGACTGTGAATATACTCTTACTGCCCCATCACATGGTATCTAGAAGGTCTCCATTATGTTGCAACTCTCCAATTATGCGGACAAATCCATCAAACTATCCATTTCCCAGTCTTGGACATACCTTCTTAAGCACATATCCCAGTTGTTATTACTTCTACTCTGAGCTATGATGTCGGACTCGGGTGCGGGTGTCCGAGACGGGTGTGAATCCGAGAGTCGGATTCAACAAAATCTAAATTTTAAGATTCGAGGGTGCGAATCCAAGTATGGATATGGGTGCAGAGATTCAGCTAAAAAATTCAATATTATAAGAATATAGTTACAAAAATATTTCTAAATTTGAGAGATATGTTGTGATAAACTTCCATGTATATTGTAGAATTCAAATTAGAATGGTGAGTAAAAGGCACTATATCAAAATTTATGTCCACAAATCAAAGTTTACATTAAAAAGTAGAACATACAATTAATAAATTTAAAATTAGTTTTTTCAGTGATTTAAAATTAATTCTATTTATAATCTATAATAAAACAATTTTATTATTCATGTTGGGCTGATAAAGCCCAACCTATATCAGTTTACCACTAATGAAAAAACAAAATATTTTTAAGTTCCAACAACCGATAGTCTCACGAGTCACGCCTAAGTCTGCACTTTTCCCAAACTTCTCTTTTCCAAGACGGCAAAGTGGATCTAAAGAATTGTAAGATCCGATCTGCAGATGTCGCCGGCGAAGCCTATGTCGATGGCGAAGTCCCTGTCATTGGCGAAGTCCTTTCAGTTGGCTGCAACTTCTGTTAGCTATTGTTTATCAGGTTTGTCTGTCGACTTTATGAAATAAAATTGCTCTCTTCTTCCCCAATTTTGTTCTTGAGTTTGGTCAAAGTATCTGCCGGAATTCACCGAGTCGGAGACGCACCCTGCGCCCGCACCCGCACCAGTACCGCTTCGAGATGGGTTCGGCGACAAAAATGAAGAGTTCGCGTAACATAGACTCTGAGCAATTGCGGAATTTGTCTTGGGCAATGTTGAAGATGCTAGGATAGACATCCATGAGTGCTGTGTTGTTAAGCCGTTTATCCTTCCAAAAACTTATTTAAGACCATATAAGAAGACAGCAACTTATTCCCTTGATCCATGTGAGATACCAACATGCCCACACGCAAAGATTTGAACAATTAGAGAGGTTAAGCTAGGCCCGTGGTCGATTTTCTCATAATATCAGAGCCAAACCACTCTGTTCTTGTATTTTTCTACTTGGATAAGTGCCATATGGAACATAACATGCAGGATCCACCATTATAAAACAAGCCACATGAATTAGTCTGACACTGATGCCATGTTAAAAGAAATAAACACCGGGCCTAACTCAATCCCAAAGATCAGCTCATGATTGAGGATTCAAGATAGAAACAATAACAAATTCCGTTAACCAATGGGAGACACAAGCAGCATCAACAACAACTTACCCAGTGAAATCCTACAAGTGGAATTTGGGGCTACCAAGCAGCATCACAGCTCTAAATTACTCATCAATCAACACAATTCCATTGACCCCAAGTAACATTATATTACTTAGCACAATTCTATCTATCCATCAGGGAAAAAAGGGACAATGAAATAACTTAACCCAAAAAATACAAATTCCACCCTTGAAATTCCGGAAAATGGTTGCACTATAGCTATTACTTGTTCACATATATTATCAAAAAAGATTGTCGAGTGGATCCTTAGTCTGCATAAAACTTGGTAGCACAGGGACCCAAGGCAGGTAAATGTAGTTCAATGTTGAATCCACAAATCATAATTTGATTGACTGGAACAGGAATTCACAGAGCACTAGACAGTCTCCAATTTTTGGAGCAATATCTTGAATGGTGTAGACCTACGGTATGGCAGGGAAGTTATGATTTTCATCAAGTCCACGGGATTCCATAAAATAATGGATAATCTCACAATTCCAGCGCAGCATAGTGATGGGATTCACTGACCTACAGAAGATTTTCCTCAAGGCCCCTCATAATGATGCCCAGCTTATTCCACTAACACACACATTTAGAACCTTTGCTCAATTCCTATCAGACTAGAAGAATGACAGTTTTTCCTAACCATGTTCTTATTTTTTTGTGTGTGTGCGTGTGGGCGTGCGCATGCACGTGTTATGGGAGCCTCAAGGCTCAAAGAAAACACCCATTTAGCAACAAAGAAAATAAACGTTGAGCAATATACCTGTGCAGAGCGATCGGAAATTTTCTGCAGTCCTTGGGACAATATCTGCAAAGAGCTGCACATTTCCAAAAGAATAATACTAATTGGAACATCGGACATCAAAAACAATTTCAATACATGATCTCAAATGGAAGAAAAACGAAACATATCCAGAAGGAGGAAGAGATCCAAGAAGGTTGGTAAGATTTAGTCATATATTACCTCAATAACAATTTTTTCTGCAGGATTTCCATCAATTGATACATCTAAGAATACAAGCGGATTCTTTTTCTGACTCATCCTGCACCTCAGGCCCTAATGATGTTGAAATATCATTAGAAGTTAGAATATATCTGAACATAAGAAATTCATCAAAAAGTCTTAGATTGTAGATCAAATAATATAACTATCCTCACAAATGTGGAATTCTTAGTCATAGTTCTCACAGAGGGAGGTGGTAGAGGATGACAGGGAAGCCACAGGAACATGTGAAATGTTTTGCATGCACAGACAGAAGATTGGAGCAGAAGTCATAGCAACCATCTCAAGAGGCGGCAATGGCTACCCAAATCTCGAATCAGACTCTACCTACCACCATTTGAAGCTACCAAAGTAAGACTATGAGGGGGATGCAAGTGGAGCATGGTATTCTGGAGGGGTGTCAATTTTAGTCCCTATAAGTGTATCCTGCCCAACTTGTCCAAACTTGAGCAGGTTGAGTTTGAAGTAAATGCAATTGTCAGTCAATTCAAGCACAACCCAAATTAACCCATAAATAGAAGTTTGTTATAGGGAAATGTTTTCCAACTTTCTCATGTTCACACAAATACCTACGTGACTTGTAAAATACAGAACCAATTGGACAAACTCATTCTTCTTTCTCCAAACTTCACACACGGAGAAACACCTCAGTAAGAAAAAGCCCTAATCTCTCTATGAAAAAGCTTTGTTCAACTGCAACAAAAAGAGAACTCAAGTGAAGAAGTTGATGTTTGCTTTTCCAGCAATGATTATTAGATCTCATGATCGTGAAACACCCAATTAAGGTAACATTTCAGCAAGAAAACGCCATCTGGGTTTTTATTAAACTAAAAGAAAAAGTGATTTTTCACTATATGCTGATTTCATTTCTCATTCTTTAGTATATTTTCTACTCCACTATAAATATCTACTTCTCTTCTATATCAATCCTAAGAAATGGAGAAGACGAGAAGAAATAAAATGTTCATCAGTCAAGGAAGAGATAGCACTATCAATTGAAATTCTTACCATTAGAAAAATTGTCCATACCTTTAGCTTTTATGTTAGAGAGGCCAAAAGTGCTTAACTTTAGCAAAGTTAAGGGATTAAAAATATCCAGGTTATATTTGAAAGATGAACCAAACATTTTACTTTAACCAAATACTGAAACTATCATGAACAGAATCTGGAAACTAAACCACTGCAAACAAACGAATCTGGAAACTATCATGAACAGAATACTGAATAAAAATTAATGAAAGCTATCAACTCTAAAGGCCAAACCCTAAACCCCAATAAATTCTTAGCAGCTAAAAAACGCAGATCAAACCCTAAACCCCCTAACAAAAACTAACATTGTATAACCGCATATACTGAAGAGAGATTCTTTTTAAATCCTTTGGAAAAAGGGCAAACTCTTAAAACCCTAGTAATAATTCACAGAAGCTATAACTCGCATATTATTTCACTGTAAAAAGCATACAACTGCAAAGCAAGATTTCATCAAAGAGTAACAAGTGCAGGAAAAAAACAACGATTGCAAGAAACAGAAGAAGAAAAAAATCAAGAACTTAAAAGAGTGTTATTTACTAATAACAGCGATTTGTATAGTGCCCAAGTGAAGTAGAGGTCCAAAAAAAGCTGCAAATTAGCTTAACAAAGAGAAGCCTCCATTTTATTTTGTTGGAGGCGCGATGGAAGGGACGAGAAGGGGGAGGGCATTCGTGTGTTCACTTGTCTTTTAGGTAAACGTACTTCTTACCACACACAAAATTACTTGATGTTTATCGGCCATAAACCAAAAAAAATCATTTTATTCTATATCATATTAAAAGTTAAAAGTGAGCTTAGAATATTATTTGAATTTTTTTTTTTTAATTAACTAGTGGGCTTGTGGCTCATTTTATTAAAACAAAAAAAAAAGGACTTGAAGATTCAACTCATCCAGACCCTATATAATATAGGGTATTCCAGAGACATCCACACTTTTTCATTCCCTTTCTTAACCATTTAGCTTCCAAATGTGTCCTTTTCTCTTCAATGTCCAGGTTTCGAGCATGTTTCACTTGCTTGCTATCGTCATTGTCATTGGCATGATGCTTTTGTAAGTATCTTCTTCCTACTTCTTTTTTGGTTCTACGTATGCTCTCGCTCCGGTTCTAATTTTCGATGATTTCTAGTGTTCCATGTGATGCTCTTCCATGGCCTTTATATTTCCGTCTGGAACAAAGGGTTTGCATCTCTATCAAGCTCAATTTGTAAGTACTTTCGATGCTCATTTGTCTTGACCAGTCACGTGTCTTCAGATTTCTAACTTATTTTCGACCACCTGATGTAGGAAATAATGTTCTCTCCATAGATCCCTTGAGGTGCTTGCTCCTTCTTATCATTCCTGAAACTAACTCCCCTTTTGTCGGTCTAACATCCTTTTTTGATGAATGCAAGGTTATGTCGTGTACAGCCTTTTGCTCACACTCATTTATAAATGTAAATATGTTAGTTGTGTCCTGTAATATCTCCCTTCAGTAACTAGTTGTTGATGACACTTGTTACGATCCAAAAATTGAGCGTGATGGTGCTTGCTCAAATCCCCCAAAACAAGTTAGTCTTAATTCAATGGAATAGTAAACATATCATGCGGAAGCAATTAACTAGAGTAAATAACTGAAGTTGAAAATTTTTATAAACTTAAATACCACCCAAGGACTAGTTGTCACGTGTGCAAGCCACTAGAAATACAGAAAATCAGAGAAATACAAGTCCAAACTGTTCTTCTTCTCAAATAGGATAAGTACAGAAGAAATAGGAACAAGAGAGTCAGCCAGATGACAACAGCTACCTCTCTACGTCTCCTTAGAATCCTCAGCGGATCAAGAAATTAATTTTCACTGCCCAGGTTCACTATCTACACGAGTGTAGAAGCAAGGGGTGAGTACCAAATACCACGCGGTATCCAGCAAGTCAACTAACAAAACAAAGTAAGTCTAATAGAATATACAAACTCCTTTCTTCCCAATCGATCTTCCACGACTACAACCTGCACGGAAAATTCGACCCAGCAATACATAATACATAACACATAACAAAGATAGTATTTCATCATATCACAATTTTCAAAATATAAGCTGAAAGTAATAGCACAATCAATCATAAGGATAACACCATGCTATGCAATAGTATACAAGGTGATATGCAATGCATTATGCAATGATTGCCGGCAAAAACCTTGGCATTATAACATCACTGAAAAATTATCTCAATATCACATCTTCGTTGGTAGAAACCTCAGCGTCACAATATCATCACAAATATGCCGGCAAAGACCTCGGCATCGCAATATCACAATTTCACCGGCAAGGACCTCGACATCATATCTCGACCGATAAAGACCTTGGTCCCAATATTTTTCCATCTCACTCATATCAATATCCAGAATCAATGCAATTATGTATATCATGGAATGAATGAACATGATATGAATTCCACAAACACATTCACTCATTATTTTCAAACACAATAATATATATATATATATCAAAAATATAGAATTCTCATCACTTCACTGCATTTATCAATTCCAGTATCATAATAACACTCCGACTCACATTCACATTTTTAATCATCTCATTTATTATATTATTGAAATATTTCATGTATCACACGTAGGAAAAAGGATAATTTGAGAATTCTACGAGAATTACAAAATTTTGAAAGTCCACTTGTCTTAGTCAAATCACGGTCAATCTAACACTTTGGCCTTTTCTTTTTGAATGGAATCCATAGCACCATGATCTACTCAAATAATTATCACCATAAGATTTCAAAATTCACAAAACCCATATTATTATATGTCTAGCCTAGACCCAAGGACCCACCAATTTTGTTATTAATTTTTTTTAAAAAAAAATCTCGAGTGTAGGATTAATTTGACACGAAAATAAAGAGATTTGGGGATAAAATAATTTAAAAATAAAAAATTATATCCACAATATTATCTATTAAGTATTTCAAAATTATAACGTATTTGACACTATGTAGCATTAATTCTACCTA
>JAOTQJ010000111.1:19216083-19226756 GCA_025642045.1 Solanum sejunctum | reverse complement strand
TTGATGCTCGAATTACTTTTTTCATGTAACAAATAAAAGAATTTTGTGATCCTTATGATGACAAGAAGTTGTGACTTGTTTTAAACTTGTTTTGATTCCTTTGGTTGGTTTGACAAGATAGGAACCAATTGGATGTATGCAGTGTCAAAAGTAGAAAAATTCACTATTTTTATAAACAAGTTCCCAACTTCTTGGTTTGAATAAGGCAATAGCACCTACTCCATTCACTCTACTCCTTTTTTATTTATACTTCATCCATCTATATAATATTTTTTGACTTAACATAATATTTTAAAAAAATAAAAAGATTTTAAAAACTTGTGATTTAAAATTATTCTTAGATATTTATGTGGTTGAGAATCATTTTATTAAAGGTAAAAAGAGAATTTTAAAGGTAGATTGTTTTCAATTTGAGTAAACTAAGATTCTTTATGAAATGAAAGAAATATTATATATAGATTTTAACTAAATTTAGAGACAGAGTAAAAAGAAAATTTGTGCCTTTGCAGATTGCTTTATAGGCACAAAGCCTTGTCGTTGAGAAACAGCTTTTCAATTCTACCTTCCTCGTTAATTTTTCTTTTGTCCCTACTTTGGTTTACTCCTAGCACTTTTTCTTATTTATGACTTTACTAGGAGCCCAAGGGATTGTGACTTAGCATTCTTTTTTCATCTTACTATTGTATGCATTCAACCACTGCAAATTTACAAGTGAATGAGGGGTCATAGATCTACCATACACATTGAAATTAGGAATCGATAAAACGAATTCAACTTTTTTGAGAATTCTTGCAGGCTATTCTACCCTTAACCTCAGGTTATGCCTATACAAAGGGTAACACATTCTTTTGAACAGGGATCTCGAATATTCTATAAAATCTTATGTATTCACAAGGAGATCAAAACACCAAATATTGTCTTTCTTAGAGCCTGCCCAATGTTAAATATACGACAAAGAGGTTCAAATCATTCTATTTTCAATAAATGCCTATCAAGTACCCTCAAATCACGAAGAAAATTTAGGAGAAAAATCAAAATAATCCATAGAGTTGTACTCACGCTACATAGTAATAAAATATTCTCATTTCTTTATATTTTATTTCTGTTTGGGGGTTTACTTTTTATATATTAAATTTGTTGCAAATGCAAAGTGGAATCAATTCTGTTTTTCATCTATTCTCTTATAAACAAGATCTGGAAATCTGGCCTTAAAGTATATTTGAGATATCTTTATGGATACTTCAAGTCTTATCTTTGAGTTTCATCAAGTACACTCTGACAAGCCTTGAAGTATGAGAAATTTATAGACATCAAAATTTTGTTAGACCCTAAAAATGAGTTGAATCTTTATTAAGGTTCCAGGAGACTACTTAAATTTATCCTAAATCCTAATTTACACCTACATTAAGGATAACATATTCCCTTGAAGAAGTAACTCATATCCATGAATTGAAGCTAAGTCATGAAGATGTGACTAGAATCTTCTTGACAATTTAAAACTTTAAGAAGATCTCCTTATAGAGAGATCAAATAAATTTCAAGGAGATTCAAATCATCCTACGTTTGAAAAATATGCTATTAACAACTTTGAATAATGAAAAGACGTTGGAGAGAAGAATAAGGAAGAAACAAAATTGTACCTGCATTATTGATTATTAAATTTTCTTATTTCTCATGTTTTATTATAATTGTAATTTATTTTTTAACATAGTAAAATTTATTGCAAACATGTACTTCGAAAAGCAATCATGCTTGTAACTTACAACCTACAAAATATGTGAAAGGAATAATATAATAGGCTGAAATCTTTTAAATTTGAGTTAGTGTTGAAGATTATGTTCTTGGGCTTGAAAGTAAATCTATCAATGCTAAAACATAGAGTTTTTGGGTGGATTAGAGGGTAAAACTCATGGGTTTGAATCCTAAGGTATTGTTATAGTTAGATAATTTAGCCTTTGAAAACATGAAGAAGAAGAAAAATCATTAGTGGCAGCTTACTTGTTGCAGCAGCTTGGTGTACAGGTAGGCTAGATTTATCAATATAGCAATTATAAATCTATTTTTCATCACATGGTATAAGGTAAATTAATAGAAGAGATCATGGCTAAGCCTTCGGGTATGGAGTTTGAATAGCTAAACGTGTAGCAATGATGTTAGGATAGGAATACATTATTGTGGATTGTGATTAGATTATGACTAGTGGTGATAGTCTCTAGTTCTTGATTGTCCCTAATACTTCCTGTTGAGATGATTGATGATTCTTATGAAGTTTATGTGTAAAGAAAATTGTCGAGTTAATACGAGATCCTGAGATTTGTGATAATTATGAAGGTCCAGTGTGACTATTCAGGTATGGAGTTTAGATAGCTAAACGTGTAGCAATGTTGTTAGGAAAGGAATACAATATGTGGATTGTGATTAGCCTGTGACTAGCGGTGATAGTCTAGTTTTTAATTGTCCTTTATACTTCCTATTCAAATGATTGATGCTTCTTGTGAAATTTATGTATGAAAAAATTATTGAGTTATATATTACGAGATTCTGAGAGTTGTGATAATTAAGGAGGTCCAATGTGGACTATATATGTGTATGTGTGTGTTGTGTGTGCGTGTTCATGTTGACTATTTTCTATGATATATATGTTCACTTATTAACTGCATATAAGAATCTAAAAAGATGGAATTGACCTAAAGAAGTGGACAATTGTGAATAATTGCATACAATAAAATATGTTATATGATTGTGCAAATTGTAATATATTCATTGTAGTTGTTATTATGACTGTGCGTGTAATTATTGCATCAGGTGTTACGTTCCAACACATTATTAGATCAAATATCATATTTCAACATATTATTGGATTGAATATCACATTTTGGCACATCATTGGATCAGGTGTCATGTTTTAATATTTTATTGTATTAGATATCACATTCTGATACATTATCGGATCAGTGTCATGTTTCGACATATTATTGGGTCGGGAGTTACATTCTGACATATTATTGGATCACATATCATGTCCCGGCATACTAACTATTGGATAAGATATCACACCTTGAAACACTAATAATTTGAATGTGGGTTCCATGAAAGGACCATTGTTGACTGTTATTTGTGAATGAATATGATTACATGCGTAGTGATAGAGGAATTGATATAATTATAATCGATCATACTCCTATATAACAACTGACATAAAAAGACTGGAGACCTAAGTGATGCTATATCAGTGATGTGATTATGTATTCTCTATTCAATCCTTTGTGATTGTCTGTTATATTTCATATAATTGGGTTTGAAGTTGCGTATGACCAAGTGGAGAGTGACTGAGGGGCTTTTAAGTAATAAATTGATGACTTCGAGTTAGATTATGTTTGATATTATAGATATATATGTTAATGGAGGCTTGAGAACGAAAATCTGAGTTTCTATTTTTGTGCAGACCGCACTGGCAGGCCCTTCATAGGGGGATGAGTCTCCCCCACTTTGGAGGATTCATTTACTTTATTCTCATCATGTTTTAAAGTTAGAGTTGCTTAGATTTTATTTTGATTGAGGTAGCCATGGGTCTGTCATTGACACCATCTAATAGTGATAGAAGTTTTATAGACTAGAGTCGAATGTTGATTGTTAAAATTGTGAGCTAGTTCTTTCTACTAGCCTTTCATTTATACTATTATTTCAAGACTAGATAATAGATGTGCTTGTTTACTTTCTGTTAACTTCAACTGATTAGTAAAATAATTAATTGATGAGACCACTCGCTTGGCAACTAGAAATAGTCTTTGGGTGCCGACCACGTCTTAGGTCCCCTCCTCGGGTGTAACATGTATGCTAAGAGGTTGGGTGAGATATCTTTGAGTTGCTCATTGGCTGTGTTACTACTAGTTCCTACGCTTGGGTTCTGATAAATATATACTATACGGACACCTTTAGCCTCCAGACACCTCCAGAGAACATCTCTTAGAACTTTATCATAGGCAGATGAAGATTCCTTTTTCTTTTTTTGTATTCCTCCATCAATCTCATCACATGATGGATTGCTTCAATAATTGATTGCCCAGTATGAATTCGAACTAGTTCTGTGAAGCGGGCACTCCTTTTCTCACCCTCACCATTCTCTCCCAGACTTTCATAATGTTATTTCATAATTTTATTATCTTGTAATTATTACAATTTTAGATATTACCTTTGTTCTTGTACATGGAATTATTGTACTCCATTTTTATTTATCAGGCATCTTAGCTATCTTCAAAATAAAATTAAATAACATAATCAACTACTTTGTACCTGTATTATTAATGCTCTTCCAAAAATTTTTTAGAATTGCATTGAATCTGGTCACTCTCCCTTTGCTCGTCAAACTAATAACATATCTTACCTCCTTAACCCTAAAACACATGTAGTATTCAAAATTTCAAAGACTATCTGAGTGGGACAAATCACACAGCATAATGTCTCTGTCCCCTTTTGCATTTAAAGTTTGCGAAAGTATTCTTACTACTTTTGCTTAATTACGGTCTTGTCCACCAACACCTTACCTTCCTTCTCTTTAATGCACTTCACCTGATTCAAGTATGAACTTTTCTCTCTCACTTTTATGAGCTTATATAGATGAGTTGTTTAAAATCTCTTAGAAAGTCCAAAGTATAACCATTGCATTTTCTTGCAATTTTTCAATTCGATTAAATATTGATCAACTATATATTCATCGCAATGCTCAATTGTACTAAACTATATATCCAAATTAGTATTATATTTCTTTTATCTTATATTACATGTCTATTATATAATTAAAATTGTCCATGATTTTATTATGTCAAAGTTAGTAGTTTTACTTTGATATTGCAAATGTAAATTTGTCCAAGTTTGTGGCTGTCAAAGATTTACTTGTGGGGAAAAGCATGTTATAATTGCGGCATGACTTCGCTACAAGAGGAAAAAATAGTCAATTATCTCATGCTACCTCTTTGTATATATATGTGTGTAGCTTTGCAATGCAGTGTAAGAAAAACTAAGGAAGTAATATTAATTCTTGCTCATATCCCCTCTGTTTTCTTAATTTTCAGTTTTTATTTCTTCTTAAATTTATGCTAGTTAATTCTGAATTTATTTTCACAACACGTTATCAGCACGAAATTTTGTCCATTCCAAGATATTTTAAATAGGTAACATATGAAGTAAGAACTTCATTTTAATAAAATGTCTAACGTTTCAAAAGTTGAATTTATTGTTCTTAATATTTTTGGAACTAATTATGCATCGTGGGCACTTGATGCTGAATTACGTTTAGAATCAATGGGTCTGACAGACACCATAAAAGATGAGAATAAAGCATCAAATTAAAATCATTCCAAAGCCCTTATTTTTCTCTACCACCATCTTAACGAGGGATTGGAATTACAATATCTAACAATAAATGATCCTTTAAAATTGTGGAAGAATCTTAAAGAAAGATACAACCACCTAAAGTTGATCGTCCTTCCACAAGCACGTCATGATTGGTTAAATCTAAGATCATCATATTTCAAAAGTATAACTAAATATAATTCAGAAATGTTTAAAATTGTATAACAACTGAAATTGTGCGGAAAAGAAGTAACTGAAGATGATATGCTCGAAAAGACATACTCCACATTTCCCCCTGCGAATATGCTCCTACAACAATAATATCGCAGTATGAGATTTACTAGATATTCTGATTTTTTTCCTACCTTCTTATTGCTGAAAGACTCAATGATTTATTAATGAAAAATTATGATAGTCGGCACGTTGGTTCTTCGCCACTCCCTGAAGTAAATAGGGCGAACTATAATCAACGAGAAAGAAATTATGGCCCCAATCGTGATTGTGGCCGTGATCAATGAAGAAATCATGATAGTCATGTCGCATCGAGACACGACTAGCAGTATAAAAGAAGCAAAGAAAAGCCAGAAGTTTTTCAAGAAAAAATTCATAAAGCATATGTCAAAGATGTGGAGGAAAGGGGCACTGGTCAAAGATATGCAGGTCATCTAAACATCTTGTTCAATTCTATGAGGCATCATTAAAGAGAGCCGAAAATCTAGAGACAAACTTTTTGTCTGATGATAATATTGAACCTCTTCATCTGAATACGGTGGACTACTTAAATTTTTCAGAAGGAAATTTACATATTAATGAAAATATGAATATTAAAAAGCCTGATAATATTTAAATATTCTTCTCTGATTGTTTCGCTTCTATTTTTGTGTATGAATTTATATTTTTATGACTTATGTAAACTAAATAATATTGTACCATGTCTTCTTTATTATAAATGTGGGATTAATTCTGGACTTATTATATTACTATTCTAATATAAATATGCTATTCATAATATAGTTCCGTAAAATAATAAAATCTTCATCAATTTTAAATATCTACTGGAAACAAGTATAAATTAATGTGAGATGTATGCATGACTGTTTATTAATAGACATGAAGTCTAAATAAACTTTATTATTTTTCTCTTTTGAAGAATGGATATGCCTCAAATTTTGTTTGGATCAATTATCAATCGCGAGGATATTTGTGTAATTGATAGTGGAATGACTCATGCAAGTTTTAAAGATGAGAAATATTTTTCTACTTTACTTAGAAGAAATGCAAATGTCACTACAATATCTAGTAATGCAAAAATAATTGAAGGCTTCGAAAGAATTACTATATTTCTGCCTAAGGGGACAAAAATTATTGTAAAAGATGCATTGTTCTCTTCTAAATCCCCTAAAATTCTACTAAGTTTTAAAGATATTCGCAGAAATGGATATCATATCGAGACACTAAATGAAATAAATATTGAATACCTTGGTAAAACCAAGAGTGTCTCGGAACAAAAATATATTCTGAAAAAATTATCAACTTTATCGTCTAGCCTATATTATGCAGAAATTTATGCCAGCGAAGCACATTCGATCATAAACCAGAAGTTTACTGATCCAAAATCTTTTGGACTATGGCATGACTGAGTACGTCATCCTGAATCAATAATGATGACGAATTGTTAAAAATTTCACTGGTCATCCACTAAAGAACCTAAAGATTTTTGCAGATGATGAATTTTTCTTGTGCTGCTGCTATCAAGAAAAATTGATTGCCAGACTATCGACCTTGAATTTCGGCATTGAATCCCCAAAATTTTTAGAACATATCATGGGGACATATGTGGACCTATTCACCCACCTAGTGGAGTGTTTAGATATTTTATGGTCCTAATAGATGCATCATCGAGATGGTCTCATGTGTGCCTTTTATCATCCCCCAACCTGGCGTTTGTGAAGCTATTGGCACAAATAATAACATTAAGGGTGCAATTCTCAAATTATCCAATTAAAGCTATTCGTCTAGATAATGCTGGTGAATTTACATCCTAAGTTTTTGATGATTACTACATATCAATTGGGATAAAAATTGAATATCTGATGGCTCATGTTCATACTCAAAATAGCCTTGTAGAGTTATTTATTAAGCGCCTACAATTGATAGCAAGACCACGGCTTATAAAATCTAAATTACCTGCTACCGTGTACGGTCATGCTATCTTACATTCAACAACACTTGTACGTATCAGATCGACCAATTAGACTAAATATTCTCCATCACAATTAGTATTTGGTCATGAACCAAATATACCTCATCTGCGAATTTTTAGTTGTGCAGTATATATGCCTGTAGCACCACTGCAACGTACTATGATGGGCCCTCATGGAGGTTAAGTATATATATTGGGTTTGACTTACCCTCTATAATTCAATACCTTGAATAGTTGACAGGAGATTTATTTACTGTCAGATTTGTTGATTGTCGGTTTGATGAAATAATTTTTCCACAATTAGGGGGAGAGAAAAAGGACCCCCCCCCCAAAAAAAAAATTAGAGAAATTGCCTGAAAAGTCTTATCACTATCTCATTTTGATTTACGAACACGTATATGTGAATAGGAGCTCCAAAAAATCATCCACTTGCAGACAATATCAAATCAAATGCCAGATGTATTTACTGATTTAAAACGGATAACTAAGTCACATATCCCTGCAGTGAATGTGCCTATCTGGATTGATATCTCAAAAGGACCTTCTGATAGTATCACAACTTCTGAATCCCAACCATGCCTGAAGCGTTGTAGACCATTGGGTTCGAAGGATAAAAATTCTAGAGAGAGAAGCGTAAAGAATAATAAATATGATACTACAAATGAACCTCCTAAAGAAGGTCAAACTTGAAAAATTCTGAGATTCCTGAAGAAATCAATGAACTCAAGACTCAAGTGAATGAAGAACTTCCAATAAGTTCTACTGATGAGATAAATTTAAATCGATCGAAAGTTACCGTGAAAAATATATTTGCATATAATATTACACTTAACCTCATGCAAGAGAGTGAAGATATTAAGCCTAAATTCATCGAAGAATGTTGATGTAGAGATGATTGGCTTAAATAAAAAAAAGTAATTTAATCTGAGTTGAATTCTCTCTCTAAGCGTGAGGTATTTGGACCTGTAGTCCAAACACCTGATGATGTAAAACCAGTTGGCTATAAATGAGTTTTTGTGTGAAAGCTAAATGAGAGAAATAAAATCGTAAGATACAAAGCACGCCTTGTTGCGCAAGGCTTCTCTCAAAGACCCAGTGTCAACTATGAAGAAATATTTCACCTGTTATGGATGGTATAACTTTTTGATATCTCATCAGTTTACCTGTACATGAAAATCTTGAAATATATTTTATAGATGTAGTTACAGCTTACCTATATTGTTCACCTGACAGCGAAATTTACATGAAAATCCCAGAAGGATTTAAATTGCCTGAAGCATGTAATAAGTCTCGAAAAATATTCTCAGTCAAATTGCAAAGATTATTATATAAACTGAAACAATCAGGGAATATGTGATACAATTACCTAAGTGAGTACTTGATAAATAAAAGATATACAAAATAATGTCATTTGTCCATGTATTTTCATTAAAAAATCGGGATCAGAATTCATAATACTCGTTGTTTATATTGATGATATAAATCTCATTGGAACTCCCGAAGAAGTCTGAAAGGCAATTGAATACTTAAGGAAAGAATTTGAGATGAAAGATCTCGAAAAGACAAAACTTTGTCTGGGTCTACAAATTGAACATTTAGCATATGAATTTTTTGTTCATCAATTTACCTATACTGAGAAAATCTTAAAACGATTCTATATGGACAAAGCACATCCACTAAGTACTCTAATAGTTGTTAAATCGCTTGAAGTGAATAAAGATTCATTCCGTCCTCCAGAAGAGGATGAAGAACTCCTTGGTCCCGAAGTACCATATCTTAGTGCTATTGGAGCACTTATGTATCTTGCTAACTCTACTAGACCTGATATAATATTTTTTGTTAATTTACTCGCAAGGTATAATTCTTCCCCAACACGAAGGCATTGGAATGGTATCAAGCACATTTTGCGATACCTAAAAGGTACAGTTGATATGAGTTTGTTTTATACTAACAAAGATCGTGCAGATCTTGTTGGTTATGCAAATGCATGTTATTTATTGGATCCACATAAAGCTCGATCTCAAATAGGCAATCTGTTTACATACGGAGGAACTGCTATATCCTAACGATCTACAAAACAGTCTGTTATTGCTATTTCTTCAAATCATGCTGAAATAATTATAATTCATGAAGCAAGTAGAGAATGTGTATGATTAAGATCGATAATACGTTCTATCGAGGAGAAGTGTGGATTGAAAAGTGATGTCAAAGTACCCATGATCATATTTGAAGATGTGGCTTCACAAAAGGAGACATAATGAAACACATTTCACCAAAATCATTTTTCACACATGATCTTCAGAAAAAAGGATAAACTGATATACAACAAATTCGTTCAAGTGATAATCTTGGAGATTTATTCACGAAGACATTACCAACGTCAACATTCGAGAAGTTAAGGTATAAGATTAGAATGCATCGTCTTCAAAATGTCAAATGAAGTTTTTATCAGGGGGAGATAATATGCGTTGTACTCTTTTTTTCCTTAGCTAAAGTTTTATCCCACTGGATTTTCTTGGGAAGGTTTTTAATGAGGCAGCTACGCATGTTAAGGTCACATAAAACCTTTCTTTTACATGAACAACTTAAGGGGATGCTATAATAGCGACATGACTTTGCTACAATAAGAAAAAATAGTCAAATATCTCATGCTACCTCCTTTTATATATATATATAGCTTTGCAATGTAGTGTAAGAGAAACTAAGCAATATTAATTTTTGCTCACATCCTCTCTATTTTCTTAATTTTCAGTTTTCATTCCTTCTTAAATTTATTGTAGTTAATTCTAGATTTATTTTCACAGCAATGTCAAATTTATCTTTTGACACATTTTCAAAAAAATTGATAAGTAAAAAATATTTTTCTACTAATTTATAGTTAATCTTTTTTCAATATAATCGATATTCTTACTTTCAGAAATAATTAATCTTAACAACAAATAAAAAAATATTAATAAATTCTATCTTGATTTGTAAATTGATAAGTGTTATACCGAAAAATGGCTTTTTTGAAAAGAAAAATATTCGAAAATCAAAAATCGATTTAAGCTCAATTAATTTGAGAAAAACCAATTCTCGAAATTCGAAAGGGAAAATAGAGTCGCCACCTAATTTTGCG